>PVJS01021957.1:0-30999 GCA_004027185.1 Glis glis
CTTCGGCTGGCACTCCAACCCTGCCCAAGCCAATTAGCTGGGGGACAGCCACTGGGCAAAGAGGTGTGTGTGCAGTTCAAAAGCAAGGGTGTTCAGGACTGTGCCTACTGAGACTCCAATTCAGTTGCTTGTGCACTTTGTACTGGGCATTCAAGAGCTTGGCAAATCTCACCCATTTCTTCCCCCAAATCAGGCTGTTCTATTCTGTGGGTTTTAGTCTATTCTTTACAATTAAATTTTGCTTTTTTTTTTTGGTGGTGGTGCTGGGGATTGAACCTGGGGCACTGTACCTCCGAGCTACACCCCCAGTCCTATTTCATTTTTTATTTGGAAACAGGGTGTCGCTAAATTGCTTAGAGACTCACTAAATTGCTGAGGCTGGCTTCAAACCTGTGATCCTCCAGTCTCAGCCTCCCAAGTCCTGGGATTACAGGTGTGCGCCACCATGCCTGGCTCCTTCCTTGCTTTTCGATCCCAGTGTGCTCAGGTAAGCGTGTTCTTGAATATGCATTAGAAAAGTCCGCTCGGTGGAGACACATTGATTCAGTACTTGATGAATATGTGTCTTTCCATGAATAATTTGTCATCTGCAAACATGAAGGACGGACCAGGAGACGTAAATGCCAGTGGCCCCGAGTGTCCTTTTGAACATTACCACTTCCCAGACAGCTTCTAGAACTGGAGGCCCAGCTTGGCACCCATTGAGATACAGGTCTCTCTCCCTGCCTCTCCTCCTTCCCTCGTACACGGGCCATGATGCTTTTTTAATACCCCATTTCCTAAGGCAGGGAGATACAGTGTGTAAAGCCCGCCATCTGGCTCTTTCTTTTTTTTGATGGAGCCATTTACATTTCTTTAGTATAATTAGCATCGCACGGTAACGTGTCAATATTCTTCTTCCATGGCATCGAGGAACAGTTTAAGTATAACTGCAACTTTGATGATTTATTTGTTGCAGCATGCTTTCAAGCGCTGGTGAGGGATAATTACCAAGCAGATTATTACATGGTGTTGGGTTAATTAAATATGATAAAGCCATTTGCCTGTGACATGATGGGTCTGTTTCAATCTAAGTGATGTAAAATGGTCAGGCTCGTCGGCGGCAACATGGTGACCCTACCCAAGATTAGACCCTAGCAAAATAGAATCCTGCTAATGACGCTTCTGAATCTGATCTTCCATCTCGATTGCGCTAGCTGTCTTTTTAATCAGAGAGAGATGTCATTACAATGATCGCTCTCGAACATTTGTGCCCAGCCCTCGTGAGAAAGCAAGAGACCTTCAAACTACCTTGAAATGTTTGCAAAATAGAAGATGTTAAAGGGTGAAGGGAGCTGCTGACCACCTCTGTTGGGCGGCACTGAGAGCAGCCTACTGGGTTAGAGAAGCGAGAAACAAGGAGAGGGCAGAGACTGCTGGCCAGTGACCAGGGCCACCATATCCCCACTCCAATGGAGATGCACTGGCTGCAAACAGACCCAGGTGCTAGACTGGAAGCTGATGGACACCAAGCCCAGCCTCAGAATTGCCACCAAAGATTCTGAGGTAGGAATGACGTTTTCTATTTTAATTCTAGAGGGACAAAACAGACATCAACACTACACCATATTTTTTGAAGACATAGAAAAGCACCTTCCAAACATGAACAGTGGTGGCCAGACGCTGCCGTGTTGTGGTAGTAAAATGGAAATAAATTAGGAACGGTCCCCATCACCCTCTCCCTGAGTCTTTGGGAAAACCAAGTGGGCAGATAGGACTGCGGCAGAGGCAGAAATCATCAATTCAATCAAATATACAGTGAGTCCAGTCTCCAAATATCAATAAAACTAATTGGCAGCAGGCATCCTTGGCAATTAGCACGTATCTATCGGTGGCTCCTGTAAGCAGGTCACCGGAGGGAACAAAATAAACAAAAACTGCATGAAACTTTGTCCCCATCAATAGTAAGACACTGACTTGCAATTTAGTTGAGAAAATGGGACAGATCTTACATGAATGTGCCGCATTCCCACCAGCCACAAGGAACATCCCAGAGCTAAGGAAGAAAGTCACGTGATCATCTCAGAAGATGCAAAAAAGCAGCTGACAAAATCCAACACCCTTTCATGATAACAACGCTGAAGAAATTAGGGACAGAAGGAACCTATCTCAATATCATAAAAGCTATATATGATAAACCCAAAGCCAGCATCTTATTTTTTTTTTTTTTTGCGATACCGGGGATTGAACACACCAGGTCTCACGAAGTTGCGGAGGGTCTCACTAAGTAGAGAGAAAGAGAGAGAGAGAGAGAGGGAGAGAGAGAGAGCTGAGGCTGGCTGCGAACCCGGATCCTCCGGTCTCCGCCTCCCAAAGTACTGGGATTACAAGCGTGCGCCACCCTGCCCGGCTACCAGCATCTTATTTGATATGTAGGCTATTTAGATATGAAGGCTATTGCTCTGCACAGCTTCCCTGGCTAGTTCACCATCTCCCTCCTAAACCACCAGCATGAAACCAACTCACACCCACCACTCCGGACTTCTGGCTTTCTCTCCGTCCCTCTTCATTCCATTTCTCTTAGGGGCCTTGCAATCATCACTCAGGCCTTCTTTTGCTTTCATGGGTGAAGAGTACATTTGATCCAGCCTCTCCTGGGGACCCTAAACCCCAAACACTCGAACTCTCAGTGCTGGTCCCCCACCTCACTCGCCCCTAGACCATGACCAGGAGCTGATCACTAACAGCAACACCAACAATTAGTGGGATGGTAATTCAGCGCCCAAAGGTGGGGGAGCTCAGGCAGAAGCTCAAGGTGATCAGCCCAGTCTTCAGAAAGGAGCTGGGATTGGAGCTGAGCCCAGGAGGAAGGGCGGGAGAGAAACAGGTAGAGATGAGGGAGAGATGGGAGGAATGTGCGGCCCTGAGCCCGGGAAGCAAAGATCCAGGCACGAGAGGGCACGCGGTGTGGCTAGCACAGGGAATTTAAGTCTGACCTCAGGGCAAGTCAAGATAGAAATACAACATCGACATAACAGATATTTGCTTTGCTGGTGCAACCATGTGGATGGATCCTGAAAACCTCACGCTGAGTGGCGGAAGGCTTGCCTGGAAGGGTTTGCGGCCTGACGCCCTGGGTGCCGGGTTCTAGACAGATCAACTCTTCCACAGTGGAGAACATTTAGGGCGGTGCTGCTTTGGGGGTCATGGGGCCAGAATAGGCTGGAACAAGCCTTAAGATAATTTTCTTGGGGTTCAGGGAATATTCAACATCTTGACAAGGGTCTGAGTTACAAGGTGTATGCGTTTGTTAAAACTCAGAAAACCCACATGTAAGATTTATGCATTTTGCTGCATATAAACTTTCTATCACATGAGAAAAAAAAACTATGAACACTGTTTGATAATATGCATGTTAAAGTATTTAGGGGGGGATTATATGAAGGTCTGCAATTTGAAATGCATCAAACCTAAATCACAAAATCATAAACTCAATTACTGGGTGGACAGAGAGATGCAGAGAGGGAGAGAGGGATGGTAAAGTGAGAGGAGCCAAATATTACTGTAAAATCCAGGTGGTAGATATGCAGGTGCACACTGAAAATGTTTATAATAAAATGTTTGGCTTTTTAAAAAAGTGTATGCTAGCCACATTTGGTGACGTATATCTCTCATCCCAGTACTTGGGAGACTGAGACAGGAAGATCACAGGCTCAAGACCAGTGTCAGCAACCTAGAGAGACTCTCAGCAACCTAGTGAGACCCTGTTTCAAAACAAAAATTTTTAAAAAGGGCTGGGAGTTAGCTCAGAGGTAGAAGGCTTCTGGGTTTCATCCCGTCTCTTACACACACACACACACACACACACACACACACACACAGTGTATGTTAGGCATAGATGGGCCTTGAATGCTAGTTCAGTATTTTATTTTACAGTCAAAAACTAACTCACATTTCTCATTGAGGAATGCTATGAAGAAAACTACTGGGAGGATTTAATCAGATTTATTGGAACTTATAGGATAATTATACACAGGAAGGACAACAGTGAGGGCTGCCATACCTGTTATATGTTGGTTACTGTCACTGTGTCAGGCATTAGGCACCATCTGAATTAACCCTACAGCACCTCATAAAGGGAGGTCCCAAATCTCCATCGATCAACTGACTTGCCCCAAACTGAAGTAGCTCCCCATTTTCAGTTTTCCTTTCTACTGTTTCATTTGCCCCCAATTAACCACAGTCCGAAGATATCCAATGGAAGATTCCAGAAATAAATAGTTCATAAGTTTTAAATAACTTTTATTATAGTATATTGTTATAATTGTTCTATTCTATTATTATTTAGTGTTTTTTTTTCTGTCTCTCTCTTTTTTTTCTTGGTCCTGAGGATTGAACCCAGGGGCATTCTACCTCTGAGCTACACCCCCAGCCCTTATTTATTTTATATATATATATTTTTTTTTCAGTACTGGGGATTGAACCTAGGGGCATTCTATCTTTGAGCTACACCCCCAGCCCTATTTTTTAATTCTTTATTTTGAAACAGGGTCTCACTAAGTTGCGGAGGGCCTCACTAAGTAGCTGAGGCTGGCCGTGAACCCGGATCCTCTGGTCTCAGCCTCCCAAGTACTGGGATTACAAGCATGCGCCATCACGCCCGGCTATTTTTTATATTTTTTGAAACAGGGTCTCACTAAGTTGCTGAGGCTGCCTTGAACCCGAGATCATCCTGTCTCAGCCTCCCTGCCTAGTTCATAAACTAGACATTATCATAGGCATCTATGTATGCATGCATAGGAAAAAATACAGTAGGTCGAGTGTTCAATAATTCCTGTGCTTTCAGGTATCCACAGGGTCGTGGACCGTATTCCTGCAGATTAAATGGGACCCCTGTACTGGCAGGACCGGGATTTGAACCTGAATCTGACTGACCCAGAATCCAGGCGGCCTCTCTGTTCTTTGCCACGTCACTCTTCAGTTATTCTCCATAACGCAGCCTCCCTAGTCCCGGGTGACATTCCAATTTTCTCCAGAGTTGAGGGGAGCGTATCAGTCCTCCAGAAATGACAGGCACCTGGTCTTAAATATATAAGCGCTGGATTTATGGACTTTGCAAATTATTCTCAATATCTCTTCACCTGAATTCTACAAATTTTCCTTGACTTTAAGAAAGAGGATGAGCCGGGCGTGGTGGCGCACGCTTGTAATCCCAGTACTTTGGGAGGCGGAGACCAGAGGATCCGGGTTCGCGGCCAGCCTCAGCTCTCTCGCTCTCTCTCTCTCTCTCTCTCTCCTTAGTGAGGCCCTCCGCAACTTCGTGAGACCCGGTTTCAAAATAAAGTATAAAAAATAGGGCCGGGGGCGTAGCGCGGAGGTAGAACGCCCCTGGGTTCAATCCCCAGTACCGCAAAAAAAAAGAGGTTACACCAGATGTCCCACATAGCATAAGACAATTTTAGAGGAAACCTAACGCATATTCCTACCTCTCTTCACAACAGGGATTTTGACGCTGGGCTTTCTGTGGGTGAAGGGAGGTGGTGAGGGAAATATTTGAGGGGAGGCAGCTCTTGAGAGAAACCTCAGTTGGTGTGTGTGTGTGTGTGTGTGTGTGTGTGCGCGCGCACGCATGCGTGCGTTATTGGGAATTAAATTCAGAGGCATCCTATCTCTTAGCTACACCGCCATCCCTTTTTTATTTTTGATACAGAATCTCTCTAAGTTGCTGAGGCTGGCCTCAAACCTGTGATCCTCCTGTCTCAGCCTCCCAAGTACTGGGAATACAGGCATGCGCCACCATGCCAGACACACCTCAGTTCTTCAGTTTGATAAAAAGACACATTGCCAAAAAGAGAGAGCCACTTCATATCCCCCAGGAAGCTGGGACTTCGGGTCACACAGACCTGCACTGTGATCTCACATCACTCCAGGAGGTGAATTCATGAGAGGTTATTTAAGCTCTGGGAGAATCCGCACTCTCCTACATGGGGTAATTCCATGTAATTCTCAAATCATTGTAAGGAGAAGCGTGTCTGGGCCTCCCAGGCCTGGCCCTGTGCAGGGTGCAATGGAATTTTCTTTGCCCCATCCTCTTCCCTGGTCCATAGGAGAAAATGATGGTTGGAGACTTGGACCGTGAAATATTCCTCAGAGGCGTGTCTGACACCGAGAATTAGCAATTAGGCCTCCCTTAGGATGCCTTTGCATGGAGGGGCTCACAGTACAAAAATTATACACTCACGTGGGCAATTATTCTTTTCGGTGTCACCTGATTTTCTCATAATAAATACCCACTTGCAGCGGAGATCCCCGTTGATACCAGCATCATCGGCGTGCCCGGGACGGAACAAAGGGCGGTCGGCAGGAGCCGCTGGTGGGTTTTCATTCAGAAACAATGTGCTTTGTGATTTTGACAGTTAAAATAGAAGGAGTAGGGAAACGATTCCATTTAAGACTTCTAGCGTCGGGCACTGAATGGAAACTTGTTGAATTGAGCTAAAGATGAGGGGGCCGTCCACCGGATGCACAACAGAGCATCCTACGAGGAAGCCCGTAGGGGTCCAGGGGAGGTTATAGCCTCGGCAATCGGGGCCTTCCTTGGGAGGTCACGTTCTGTCTGCTTGGCAAACAGAATTCTGGAATCCACAGTAGTTCCAAAGATCCGAATAGAAGAGATTGCAGGAAGCACACCATTTGATTTGGTTGGTTGTATCTATGAACCAAGTGGAGGGGAGGGGATTCCATGAAGAAATGAACAGCTGAAGAATGAATGAAGTCACTCTGGGAGTGTGGTTCAACACCACAGGATAGAGGCACATGGATGAGCTCCCAGACGACTTGCCTGCTTCATTCACTAGTCAACACGCATTTACTGAGCATCTACTATGCCCTTTCATTCATTGGCCAGCGTGCATTTATTGAGCACCCACTGTTTACCAGATGCAATGCTATGCCCTTGAATATGTCCCTGGAGTCAAGGGAACCGAGTCGCCCCTTGCAGTTTTAGTCCCACACGGGAGACGCGTTGAATCTCAATGGCCCCTCTCTGCCCTTGCGTCTGCTTCCCGCCCACCCCAGGGCTAACCCTCCCTCTCCCATGTGTAGGTCTCACCTTCCCTTTCCATTTCTCCTAGCTTTGTCTCACAAAAACCTGAAAGGATGCTCGTTGGGGAAGGGTGTGGAAGGGAGGGATGTGAATGGATACATCCTGATCCTGCCTGGGGGGCAAGAGATGGTGGAGGGCCGGCTGCATCCCACCTTCCAAACTTCAGTTGGCTTTTTTACTTTATGATGCAATAATGCGTGCCGCATGCATGCCTGCCCAGATCTGCCTGCGGCTTTTCCGAGGTCATTTGCACCAGAAGCTTGCCAAGTAGGTGTTCTTTGTATTACTATGACTGTTGCGGTTTGAATAATTGTGTTTCATTCACAGACAAGGAAACAGGGTAAGCAGGACTGAAGATTTTGCCTCTTCTCAGAATTAGGGGAAAAATTGAGCATGGGAGTCAGCCCACTCCCATGGTCTTACTGTTACCCCTTTCCATTCATTCATTCATTCATTTATTAATTTATTTTTGTGGTACTGGGGATTGAACCCAGGGGCATTCTACCTCCAAATTACAGCCCCAGCCCTATTTTATTTTTTATTTGGAAACAGGGTCCCATTAGGTCGCTGAGAGCCTCCCTAAGTTGCTGAGGCTGGCCGCGAACCTGCGATCCTCCTGTCTTAGCCTCCCAAGTCGTGGGATGACGGGCACGCGCCACCGCACCCGGCTCCCCTTTCCTTTTAAAACACAGGAATCGTTTAAATATCTCTGGCATGGACAGTCACTTGTTCGTGTATTCCTTTTGGTTTTCAGTAAATATGTGTTAACTGTCAAAGGTGTGTGAATATTGTTTTTAAGGTGACGATTATGTTTTGACTTAAGTCAGTGGTCAGCGGCTCAGGCGTCCACTTTGTGAATCCTTTTTCTCTCTCATTCAGCAAATAGCTCTAGAATGTTCACCGAGTCCCAGCGGCTTTCGTAAGGCTGGGGATAGAACAGGGACCAAGGCCAGCAAAGAGCCGGCACTCATGGGGTCTGCAACCCAGAAGAGAAGAGGGAAATGGAACAACTTTAAAAACACTATGTCAGCACAGAAAGGAGGGAAGCGGAAGGGAATAGGTGAGATTTGAGGGAGGGCTAAATGAGCAATGTGTGCACGCATGCTTCTGATACCCTGACGCTTATCAAAACGTGTAACTACGATGCACCAATAAATGTAATAAATAAAAAAATGGAAAAAAATATGTCAGGAGATAGGTGCTGTGAACTCTTATCTCAGAGACTGACAGCAGACCCGAGGGCTGCGGATTTATGTAAGATGACATCTGTGCAATGTGATACAGGAAAAAAGGTCGTAATTAAAAGGAGAAACAAAGTTGGGAGTGTGGTGGTGCATGCCTGCAATCCCAGTACTTAGGAGGTTGAGACAGGAGGATTGCAGGTTCAAAGCCAGCCTGAGCAACTTAGCAAAACCCTGTTTTAAAATAAAAATAAAATCAAATAGGTTTGGGGATGTAGCTCAGATGTAGAATGACCCTGGGTTCAATCCTCAGCACCATAAATGAATGAATGAATGAATGAATGAATGAACAAATGGAGAAATAAGCCATGAGGGTTTGGGTTGGGGGATGTATTCCAAGCAGCAAGAACAGCATGTGCTAAGGTCCTGGGGTAGACAGGTGCCGGTGTGTTCTAGGACTAAGGGCAAGGCTGACACAGCCGGAGGCCCATATTCACCTGCCGAAATACAGTCTGCAACTGCCACAGAACTGCAGGTTCTTTATCACAGAGCACCCGCAGGGATGTCCCACTTTGAACTAAGTCAGCTCAGACAGCTCCTGTACCTCCAGGAGAGCACAGGAGACAATTATTTTTCCTCCAAAAAAATCATTAAGCTGCTTTAATCACACCACAACAGCAGCTGGATAATGAAGAGACTGCCCACGCAAACCACCCCGGGCCAACCCGAGACTGAGAGCCTACTGATGAGAGAGACGGGTCCAAAGGGCTGCGATGCAACCTCCACGCGGCTGGCTGGTCTCTGCCATCACCACCCATCTCTTCGCTCAGGGACTCCCAGGGAATCCCCGCTCCGAGTCTGGCAATGGCTATGGAGACTTCAAATTGTGGATGTAGAAGAAACAAACCCAACCAGGAGTGTGGCCAGCACTGAGCGCCCCAGACAGGGGGAGCCGCAGATAAAAGAAGCAAAGCTCAGGGTTTGCCTTCTAATTAGTGGGAAGCTGAAGTTGGTGTGACTCATTAGAATTACGGACTCGCGGTTTATGAAATAACATCCCTTCGCATCTATGTTCTATTAATTCTCTGCGGTTGCTCCAGCTAGCTTGGGTGGCTGAGAACTTTGTGCATTAGGAGATAATATTTTAGAGAATCACGGTTGTGTTTTGGTGCCAAAAAGTCCAAGCTTGAGTAATTTTCTTTTTATGAACAGCACATAACAATTTAGAGTTAATCCAGTCTAATGGCACGGAATTTTTGGAAATCCTGAGACTTGGAGCATTTGGGGGGAAGAAAAAGAATTTCAATAATCATGGCGCTCATCTTCTTCATTTTTTTTTAATGGTCCTGGTGATTGAACCCAGGGGCATTCTACCTCTGGGCTACACCCCCAGCCCTATGTTTGTTTCTTTATTTTGAAACAGGGTCTCACTAAGTTGCGGAGGGCCTCACTAAGTAGCTGAGGCTGGCCACAAACCTATGATCCTCCTGTCTCAGCCTCCCAAGTACTGGGATTACAAGCGTGCACCACCACACCCAGTTTCATCCTCTTCATTTTATCTTTGAGAAAACAGAGTGACACCGGTAAAGTCCAAGGTGCAGGTCTCTTGGGAGCAAGAAGAGGAAGGTGGTGGCCCTGGGCACTTGCGGTGCCAGCTGCTTCCCTTCCGACCCCGATCTGTGACCTCAGTCCCCAGCTGCACCTGACGCATCCTATAAAAACCTCGGCTAACCCTACAAGGGCTTAAGTCACCCTTCCTCTCTGTCTTTTAGCTTTTGCACCCCTAACACATCCCTCACCTCTGAGAACTCAGAGTAAATCAAGACCACTTTTCTTGTTATCTAAAGTTATCACATTTTGATGTTTTCCCTGCTCGGATAGATAGATATAAATAATCAGACAAGTCAGGAGAAAAGAGAAACTCTCAGGCACCACTGTGGATTTCACAGCTCGGAATCATTCTCATTTTTCCCCCTCAAAAATATGTCACATTCCCCTCACGCCCAAGCAGCGTGGAAGCACAGTAACTTAAACGGATGGACGTTGTCGAGATACGGAAGGAGCGCAGAATAACTGTTTTTGAAGGTGGGCATGGCTTTCTTTTTTTTTTTGCGGTACCGGGGATTGAACCCAGGGGCGTTCTACCTCCGCGCTACACCCCCGGCCCTATTTTTTTATACTTTATTTTGAAACCGGGTCTCACAGAGTTGCGGAGGGCCTCACTAAGTAGCTGAGGCTGGCCGCGAACCTAGATCCTCTGGTCTCCGCCTCCCAAGTACTGGGATTACAAGACTGCGCCACCACGCCCGGCTGTGGGCATGGCTTTCAACACTGCCGAAGTCACAAGCCCCCGGGTCCCAGTCTGCTGTTATACTCCACTGGGTGGATCCAGCGCATTCCTAATGTAAGGCCACGTGCTAAAGCTAATGGGCCCCAAATAGTTTACAGAGAAGCAGATGCTGGGGGTGACAAGAATATGAATGCTCTGTCCAGAGTGCTGACTCTGAATAGCAGACCGGTCAAGCCCCTGACAGTCTCTGGGCCGCAGGGATCTCATCTCAGAAAGGAGAGCATTGGCATTTATCCTGTTGGGTTGCTATGAGAGTCACATGGACATGATGCATACCCCCCTCTGACGTGTGTGTTTCCTACCAGGTGACAGAGACACGAGTACTGTAAAGCCTGGCCTGTTTTTGTAAATAGGGTCCAAACAGTGAGTCATTTAAAGTAAGAGATCGTTAGCCAGGCATGGTGCCACATGCCTGTAATCCTAGTACTTGGGAGACTGAGACTGGATCGCAGATTCAAGGCCAGCCTCAGCAACTTAGCAAGACCCTCAGCAAATCAGTGAGACTCTGTTTCATAACAACAACAAAAAAAAATTTTTAGAAAGGGCTGGGGGTGTACCTCAGAGGTAGAATGCCCCTGGGTTCAATCTCTAGTACCACAAGAAAGAGAAGGAAGGAAGGAAGGAAGGAAGGAAGGAAGGAAGGAAGGTAGGAAGAAAGGAAGGAAGGAAGGAAGGAAGGAGGGAGGGAGGGAGGCGGGCAATGCCATAATATTAATAAAAATACTTTTTTCTGGTTGCTCTATAAATCTCATAAAATAAAAATATGGATGCAATTGACAATACCCCCAAATAATCAGAATGTAGCCACTCCCTAAGCCCAAAGTCCCCTCCCACCTACCAGCAGAAAAATTCAAGCCCAGGGTAGTGGCACACACCCGTAATCCCAGTTTTTGGGAGGCTGAGAGAGGAGGATCACAGGTTCAAGGCCAGCCTCAGCAACTTAGCAAGACCGTGTTTCAAAATAAAAAATAAAAAGGGCTGGGAGTGTAGCTCAGTGGAAAAATGCCCCTGGAGTTCATTCCTCAGTAAAACACAGAAACGGACACACACGCACACGCACACGCACACGCACACAGATAAGAATTCAACCCCAGTCCCCTCCTGCCTTCTGAGAACAGGCTGGGCAGAAGACCGAAGCTAACTGCCAGTTGCTGATCCAATATCTAGGCATATGTTCCTCCTTCCCTCTACCCCTTAGTGAGGACCAGCGAGCCGGGTGCTCAGATATAACTGACGCCCACGTTGCTCTGCTGTAAGCAGCCATGAAGCAGGGGCCAGGGCACTCTGTGCTCAGGAAAAGCCCCGTGCTCAGGAAAAGAGGGCAGTAAAATCACGCAGTTGTTGGGAAAGACAAGATGGAGGTAGAACATACTGGATCTCTGCAGATCTGTAAACACACGATTATGACAGATCATCATCGTCGTCATCATCATCACCATCGTTATATTTTAACTGGAACGTATGGAAAGATATGATAAATGCTTAGTAATTAAGAGTGCAGTAAGTAGAGGATGTTTTAAAAGTGAATGTGGCTTGGTGGAAGGAAAGATTGAGCCTACGAGTTATGGGAAGAGGGGCGGTGCATGGAGATTGGGGACAATTACGCGATTTCTAAGAGGGAGGGTTTGGGGGCGAGCCAGGGAGCAGCCTGGGGTGGAGGGAAGTGCACGGAGCCTTCTGTCTTCCTGGGGGCTCTCTGCATTCCACGAAGCTACTCTATTTTCCTTCAGCTGCTGCTTCTTGGTGGGAAAACATCAAAGAGCTGGGGGACTTCCTATGAACCACAGTCATTCTACGCTACACTGAGATTTCTATATTTATTTATTTTGTGGTACTGGGGACTAAACCCAGGAGTATTTGACCTCCAGGCAACACCCCCCACACCCTTTTTTATTTATTTATTTATTTTGAAACAGGATCTCTCGCTAAATTGCTGAGGCTGGCCTAGAACCTGTGATCCTCCTGTCTCAGGCTCCCAAGTCCTGGGATTACAGGTGTGGGCCACCACACCCAGCTTTCCCATATTAAATCAATCTGCATATATATCACAGAAGTTTTATGCTATACTGATATTTCCACGTGTATGAGCTTATTTGCTTTATAGAAACATTCAGTAGAGCAGAATGAACTCTGTGTAGGTGAAGACGATACTACATGGTGCCCACATTGATTATCATGATTTCCCTCGCAATGGTTATAATATTTTATTATCTTGGTTTGGATCTCCCCCTTAAGAAGAACTAAAACAAGGATTTTGATGCAGCTAATATATTTGGAACTTTATCCTGAGGTAGAAGAAATAAAAAAGATAGGTAAAAAGGAGACAAAAGGGAAGACAAGGAAATATCATTTTAATCTAAAGCTCTGCATACTTTTCCAGGCCTATCACCCTCCAAGGCAGCCCTTCTCCCAGGCCCATCACTCCCAAATTTGTAAGAAATCTGTAAATCTTAAGAGTTATCATAAATTCACTCAATTATGAAAATTACCTTGTGCAGTGTTAATTAGTCCATGCAATAAACAGATTAGGCAAAGAGAGATATGATATTTTAAGAAACCTATAATCTAGTGTACTTTCCAAAATTATCTGCTGATCAGATAATGGAGACCACGTCGGTCCAAGGAACCTGAGAACAGCCATCTATAGAGAGCTCACCATAAACTGTCTTGGATCACCAACCGGATGTCATCCTTTCATACTGTGTCCATCAGCATTCTTGCAGCCATGATCTAAAGATCTGACCACATAACTCAGAGGAAAGATTTATTTTCTTAAGGTTTTGGACTTAGTCAATGTACGGCTGGGGACCATGGATCTCAGGGCATGGCGGCAGGAGGCGGAGATAGGGAGAGCACATGGGCTGTGCTCTTTACATCATGGAGGTCAGAAGCAAGAGAGTGAGCAGAGGGAGGCGTAACCCTTTCTATAATCTCCAAGGTCACACTCCCAGGGACCACCTCCAGCCACACCCTACAGGCCTACCTTGTACCACCCAGGTAAATCCATTACAATGTATTTATCCACTTCTGGGATTACAATCCTCATGACTCAATTATATCAACCCTGAATATTAATAAATGAGGGGACCTTTTACATCTAACTATAACACATACCTTCCCAGGCAGAACCACTCCTCACCAAGTTTAAAGGAAGAGGCTGAGAACCCCCAAAAGCACTCTTGAGACAGCCCACATTCTCCCATGAATGTGTATTTCTTGCTCTCCTAAATAAATCTCTGTGTCTTTAACTGACATGTCCTTTAAACTCATTTCTGCAACATGTGTCGAGAATCCCCCTCATCCCGAGTTGAGGTCCCTCCCCTCCAGGGACTCTGGGGGCCTCTCCAGGTGACAATTCCAAGACGCACAATTGAGGAGATGGAAAAATGAGTCAGAGAAGAAGATACAAAAATAAGTCTTATCTTAATGAGCAGGCTCCTGCTGTGGGCACCTGGGGCTCAACCCCAGCGGGGGGCCACACTAAGAAAACAGGTGGAATCTGACCCAGAAAGCTCTCTGAGGATGCTGGGAGGGTGGACCACTTTACCCATTGACTCACAACAGTTCCTAGAGGAACCCCGGGACATCAACTTCCCCAGGTTTTTAGGCCTGCCTCTCTGCTGCCTAAATAGTCTCCCAGTGCTGCAAAAGCCTCAGGCAGAGGAGAGACAGGGCTGCAAACTGGCTACTTGGGCTGGGTATGCTTAGAAACCAGCTAGTTGGGCTGGGTATGGTTAGAAACCCAGTCCCTAGGGCTGGGACCCTAACTTTCTGTCCAGGTTCTCAACTAACTTTCCACCTCCGGGAGGCCCAGCATCCTTCTGTTCTAAGTTCCTGAAGCACCCATCACCCTTACTTCCAGAATCCCAGTTACTTCCAAGTAACCTGTGTGTGTCCCTTTCTCTTTGCAGCTCAAAGAGCCAAATTAACACATGTGCGAGAGTATTCACCAGCTCCCCAGTTCTATGCAGGTCTCTTCTCACTTGGCACAGGGACAATGTCCCTTGGGGACAGTGCTGCTGTCTCAGCACCCACCAGACTGTGGCCTGATCGTGAGTCTATTTTTGCCTTGGTTGGGCTGTAGGGTCACCAGCAAAGACATGACTCATCTCCAACCAGCCCGGAAGCTGAAGCCATTACCTTGGCCTCTGCACACTTGCCAGAGAGATGTCCAGGCCCAGGATGGATGGAGAGTAACATTTTAAGAAGTCCTGGTATTGTTACCAAAGCCTGCCCCTTCAAGCTGCAATTCCCCCTGATCAATTAACTAGAAATTGAGCTTTAAACCAAAACCTACGTTGTTCTGAAAGCCCTCAGGGCAGAGCGGCTATCTCTCGCAATTAAATGTTGACATAATTCGTTCAGAGGTCGAGCCGGGCTCTTGCTCCAAGGCTTCCTCCCAGGCAGGCGAGAGCTGCCCAATCCCCGGCTAAAGCATTCTTTGAAAACCTGTAAGCTCATGACAAAGTGCTCTGGGCTTGGGGGGAGAAGTTCAAATGTATATTTAAAAAAAACTGCTCAGATACAATGAAGGTTTTTGTGGTCATTTACTCGGTATGTGCAAAATGCTTACTTTAAGCTAACCCTGAGCAAGGGAAACAAAGGGGGAAAAGTAGTTCTTCCGTAGAAGAACCTGCAGGAAGTAGAGGGAGAGACAGGAGAGAGGATGCCACAACACAAGGGGGAAGTGCTGTGCCCATTGTAGGAACTAAGAAGTTATGTGGGAAGCAAGGGCAGAATGACCGAATCCTGGAGAGTGGATGAGGCTGGGAGTGGGGGTGGTGAGGAGTGTCGGGGTTCCGTGGTTCTTGACGGATGCATAGGAGTTCGTCAGGCAAAGAGAGAGGAAACATGAAAGGCTGATCATTGGAGGATAACGTGACAGCCACTGCTGCAGATGAGGACATAGCAGTGGACAGAATAAACCACTGCCCTCATGGATCTTCAGCGAGATCAAGTACATAGAAAGTGCTCTACTAATGGCATTAATGAGACGGGTCATTCTGAGTAGCAGACGATTTCAGTTCTAGGAGGAGCTCACAGGAGCGTGATCTTTCGAGAACACCCTCAGGTACCACTCCCCCCCTCACTGAGCCTCCTGAGTCTCTTTTTCCTCCTCTGTGACAGGGAAAAGGAGCGGTAATACGCTCATGCTCATGGCCCTGCTCCTCTCTGCTTGGTACATGCCAAGCATCACCTCATATAACATGCCCTTGCTCCTATGATTCCCCACTTTGCAGAAGAGGAAACTGAGGCTGGCTGGGGATAAGCAACTTGGGCAGGGAACTGCCTCCCTAAATGGCTTCTAGGTGGGTTCAAGGAAACAGTCTACAAAAACAACTAACAGAACACCTGCCTTGTGTAAGTGTCTAAGGACGGCGCTGTCGCTATTGTTATAGCTGCGTGCAAATCCATGCATCAGCCTCTCCCAGATCGGAAGAATATCACTTGCCCTCCTGGGGAGCCTGGGACCTCCTCTTGTCCTCAGTTTTTGTTCTGTGACTATCTCTAAGGTACAGATGGTACTTGCTCATCTAAACACCAGGTTCTTGGCTGAGCTGCCTTAGCAACAAATGAAAATACACAAGCCACCTCCTCCCCAAACTTTCCCCAACAGAACTTACATGTTAAACGTTGTAAACTACGTCTGTGGATGCTACTTGACTGGCAAACACCACTTGCTCACTCCAGCATGCTCTCTTTCTCCCTCTCTCTCTCTTTCTCTTTATTCCAGTATTGGGGATGGGACCCAGAGGTGCTCTTCCACAGAGCTGCAACCCCCACCCCTTTTTGAAACAGGGTCTCACTAAGTTGCAGAGGCTGGCCTCCAACTTGTGATCCCCCTGTCTCACTCTCCCAAGTACCGCTTGCTCTTCTGCCTCCCACCTCTCAGCCAAGCAGCTCACTGCACCTGGAAATTCTGCTGGGCGTCTTCTGCCTGAGATGGAAAGCCCCCACTTGTGAAGTCTCCCTGGCCCCACTCTGAGCTCCGACTGTAGCTGCGATCCATCACTCCATAGTCTTCTCATTGTACTCATATCACTACCATAACTCCAACCACGATGTTGACATGTAAACTATTTAACAAGCTGCATAATCAGAACAAACGTCTGAACACCCAATAAGCCCAGAGAATGTATGCACCGCCGACTGCTCAGCCCTGTCACAATGCAGTCCAGTGAATTCCTGTTTGGGTTCGGTCCGGTGTTCCCCCTAGAACCCCTATAACTTGAAGTCGGGGACTGTATTTATCTTAATCTTCAGTAAACGTCAGATGAATGAATGAATGAATGATGGACTGAATAAACGGATCATGCTCTACAATGCGAAAATAAGAACAAGGAAGCTGAAGGAATGTCGCTGCAATCTTTTAAAAGATTTCAGAAAACTGGTCCTCCCATCAGAAATAAATAACCCGAGAAAATATGGTTGCCGGAAAAATGATTATTTGAACAAGATTACCTTCTTAGAGGCTCCAAATGAATCCTTTGTGCATCCGTTTTTCTTATCTTCCCAGACACAACCGGCTTCGGAGGTGCCCTTTGTTATCCCCTGGTTCCCTCCCAGTGCAGTCATCATCGTATAACCAGAGGGTCAGAAAGGGAGAGTTAAAAATGTTCCATCCCCAGGAGCCAGTATTCGGGGCTGAGGACATAGGCTACACCCTGAGTAGGACTTGCAGGTTGTGCAAGCAGCGGAGACAGAGACAAAGTTGGAGGAGGGCCAACGGCTAGTTATCTATATAGTGCCTCTGTGACCAGCTGGATTGGGAACAAAGAGGCCACCATATGTATTTTTTTTTTTTTTTGCAGTACCGGGGATTGAATGCAGGGGTGTTCTACCTCCGAGCTACGCCCCTGGCCCTATTTTTTATGCTTTATTTTGAAACCGGGTCTCACGAAGTTGCGGAGGCCTCACTAAGGAGAGAGAGAGAAAGAGAGAGAGAGACAGAGAGAGAGAGAGAGAGCTGAGGCTGGCCGCGAACCCGGATCCTCCGGTCTCCGCCTCCCAAAGTACTGGGATTACAAGTGTGCACCACCACGCCCGGCCTATGTATTTATCAGATCCACCCGTGTCAATACATGTGCCTGCCAGTGCACTTATGTGCATGAGTGTGTGAATGAGAACACACACACACACACACACACACACACACACGTCTCATGAATATGATTTTCATGGTTATAGTAATAAGGACTTTGAAACTACTGTGCTGGTTTAAATTCCCCCTTAAAATACGTGATTGCTCTCACGAAATGTCATTTCAATTAAAGAAACCCAATCATGAACCCAACACACCCGCGCCGTGCGCTCATGGTTGGTGAAGTACCCGCCGAGTGTGACGAGCACTACTTTGAGGTTGGTTTTTTTTTCTGTGTTATTAATAAAAAGATGTAAATGAAACGCGCTCGCTTTTAGCGATCATTATGGAGTCTGGATGGCAAAGGTCTGTCGGAGGCTCTTTTGCATTTTGCCATCTCATCAGCCCAACCAAAGGAAGAGCTGCCTCGAAACCCAAGTAAATTAATAAATAAGTCTAACTATAGTCATATTGATCCAGCAGCCCCAAGAGAGAATGCCGGATTGTCTCCCTTTGTGCGGAAGCCTGGTCTCCACCTGATAACTAACGCCTTGCAGTGGGGGAAGGAAAACGTTATGTTTCGTGCCAATTCTCAGCCACCGCAAGTAATTCCTACAAGAAACTTACTCTTTTTCCAGAAAACAGGAAGCTGGTTGGCTAAGGCCGACGCCACAGCTGGCTTCTCCAGCAGGGCCACAAATATTTACTCTCCGAAAGTTCAGGCCCCAGGATGAGTTTGAAACAATAGCGTTCCCTGGTGGTATTCACTCTGTCCTTCATTTGGCAATCATATATTCATTTATTCAACAATGGCTGTTACGGCAGGCCCATTTCTACTTGGAAATGACCACCAAGGGCAACCATGGAATGTTAAAATTTATGTGTTAGGGCCCTGGGGCAGAAATAGACATAAAAAGTTCTTGTACAATGCTGAATGCAAATCCAAGATAAAGCACTGGAATTATCTCACTTTTTTTTAATTTCAGTCCTGAGGGCTTCCCATCCCTGCCTGTTTAAGACCAGCAGACTGTCCTGTAATCCACGGCTATGGCCCCGGCAGCTCTGCCCTTTTTGTTCTAGAAGCTTAAGTGCTAAGTGAAGAATCCTAAGATCCTATGCCTCAGAGGCACCCAGAGATCACCTAATTTATTGATTCACAAAATTCCATGGATGACTTTTTTTTTGGTACTAGGGATTGAACCCAGGGGCATTCTACCTCAAGCTATGCCCCTATCCCTATTTTATTTTTTATTTTGAAACAGGGTTTTACTTAGTTTCTGAGGCTGGCCTCGAACCTGCAATCCTCCTGTCTCAGCCTCCCAAGTACTGGGATTACAGATGTGCACCACCATACCCAGCTCACGGATGACGACTTCGTGTAACATCCACATAAAGTTGCAAAGGATGAACGGGGTGTCCCTGGTTGAACAGGGAATGGGTACCCAGTGTGGACCAGGCTCTCTTCCCTCCATCCTTTGACAGCTTCTAGGGTGGACTCACAGAATCAAGGGCTCCTTGGAATATGGAGTAAAAACCATGAATCAATGTCAAGTTCATGTATCAGATGGAAACACTGAGATCAGGGAGAATCGGTGACCTGCCCAAGGTCACGGGGCCACTTAAAGGGGAGACAATTTGTACCAGAATCCAAGTCGGTGCCTCCCTGTCTAGCACACTGCCTTCTGAGCCTGGAGAACTGTTTGGGCGTAGGGGGAGACAGAATTGCCTGCGGTGTCTTGAATTCAAGGAGATGGAGAGACAGCCCCGTGGCCATACCTAGGACGGAGTGACGTGTGCAGATCTGTGGCTGGTGAGGGGAACTGTCCCCAGTCCTCAGATTCAGGAGCTGTGGTGATAGAGAGGGTAAGGGCTGACCAGCAGCAGGACAGAATGCCCCTCCGGAGGGAGAAGAGATGTTTGGAGAAGGAAGAACAAAAGGAAGACAAGGAAAGATGTGGATATGGTTTTGAGATGGAGTGAGAGGCTAACTTTAGATGATGCTAAAATAAGACATCTGCAGGGAGACAGTTGAGATGCCAACCATTTACTCTTTCTGCCAGTCATTTTCTTCTCCACCCGGGGCTGCTCCCCTGCTGCTCCGAGAGGTGCTGCCACTGTGTTATGAAGAGGGAACCATGATGGGCAGGAGCCATCCTGTGCTGTTCCGAACCAGTGACTGATAAAATTGTAGGCATGCGTTAAGTCAGAAACAATCGTTATAAATCGAATTAAGTTTGTTTATGTTTAAATGACCTTCAAAGCAAAGGGAACAAATACTCCAAATGGATCGCTTCTTGTCTCTTACCTCTGCTCATAACATTGTTTCTGTCAGCCGGGCGTGGTGGCGCATGCTTGTCATCCCAGTACTTGGGAGGCTGAGACAGGAGGATCCGGGTTCGCGGCCGGCCTCAGCTACTTAGTGAGGCCCTCCGCAACTTCGTGAGACCCTATTTCAAAATAAAGAATAAAAAATAGGGCTGGGGGTGTAGCTTGGAGGTAGAATGCCCCTGGGTTCAACCCTAAGTACCGCAAAAAAAAAGATTGTTCCTGTCTATTGTATGTATATGGTAGAGATGCTATATAATGGGGTATGATTTCACATCTCTTCCCAGCTCTACGTTCACTGATACATCTTTGGCAGCGTGAAGTCAGCTGTGGTGGGATTATTGACTCCACAAAAATGGGGAAAAGGCTACAAATTGGGGCTTGTATGTCCCTGAAGAGAGAGATTACCAGACTCCCTCCCCTGGGACCTGATAAGCTGTCCCCTGGCCCTGGCCCTTTGGAAGGCTCCACGGAATTCCTTGTTCCTATGTCCTTCCAAGAACACCATATTTTTCTTAACCTTGCTTAAACAAACATGTGTTACTTGCAAATGACTGAGAGTTGGACATTTTCAAAGAGAGGGGTCACGTGTCTAGGAGTCAAGACTTGATTCAGCTTAGACTTGCAGCAACCAATCAAGAAATGTGCAAGTATCTGTCCAAGCCCAGGCGCTGGGCTCGGTCATTTAGGAAGTGAAGGATTGCAGAGGAGATTGTTCTAGACAGGTGGGGTGCGTCCGGGAGAGGAGGAGAGAGAGGAGGGAAAAGGGTCCGCACACCGAGGCAGAGCAGCCAAGAGTTCCTTTCGGCGGGCTTTCTTCATCCTTCACCGCCAAGATCCTTAAACAGGAGTTGACAGTCCGGGAGAAATCCACTATTAGCTCCATTACATTTCCAGTCATTATTCTATTCATTGTTCTGGCACCTCAGGCCATCCTATTTACATAATGAGAAGAGAATTCAGTGGAGAGAAGGGGCACACGTATCCATAGTTAGGGGCCTGCCTTGTTAGTTTATACTGTAAATAATGCTCATTTCCCATGTTGCTGCTTTGGGGGCTTATCTTGTTAGATTTCTGTTACCATCTTGTTTCCCCAATTTGGCAGGGGCTTTTTTTTTTTAGAGAACTATTCAGATGGCTAACCACAGTCATTATTTGATGGTGCTATAGCCAGTATGTTTCTGGGAGGTGGATACAACCATCAAGCATGCTGGCCGACATCCGGCTGTGGTCCGTGCATTTAGACCTGGGCGTGACTTCCTGGACCCACATGGGGGCAGGTGCACAGTTCTTATCTATTTGCTGACCCCGTGTACTGATGCATAGTAAAGGTCGTGACCACAGCCAGCCACAGAATTTGCAGGGCTAGGTGCAAAATGAAAATGAAGGGTCCCTTGTTCCAAAAGCAGGCACAATAATTTTTCTTCTTTCCACCATCGCTCTCTCAACCTGTCATGGTGGCTTTTGAATTTGCTATTCGATGCTCTGCTCTCTGAGATATGGAAATTGGAGGGGTGAATGTAGAACCTTCTAGGTACCCAGAGTTCTGCCCTGTGATGTTGCCTGTGGGGCACACACATCTTATGGAGCTCTTCCTGGACCAGAGCTCCAGGCCATGCTGGGGGAAGACAAGGTGCTGGAGCGATAGCTGGTCAGGATCTTAGAACAGGTGGCCAAGAACCTGTCCTGGGAAGAAGGAGCTACCTATAAAATGAGGCTCCAAGCTCCAGTTCATACTCCACTGTCCCACTGAACTTCCTTTACAAAATACGATGAAAGCTGTATTAAGAATTTCAAGATGGTGGCCACAGGGTATTGGTAGCAGCCTTGGAAGCACACGGCACTAGGCAATTACTGGTCACCTGCCCATAAAGCTCTCCCTGGCCGCAAACTTCTCTGTTTTGCCCATCATGGTGACATCTGTTGGCACACACCTGGCTTTCTCTGTAATGGCACATATTGAAGATGATGTATGATTAGGCAGTGAACTGGAAACTTGCTCAGGAAGACCAAAGGATGCTCAGGAAGAGGCGGGACAGGAGCGACCCGGGTGAGTTGGCTGGGGAGAAGACCAGCAACGTGATTTTTGCAGATAGCTGATGACTGGCTTTCATTCCATCACCTCTGGGTGGAAATGAAGACTCTTGGAAGGTGCTTGTTTTCAGCGACCAGTCCCAGCATGAAAAGCACTCGCTAAATATTTGCTAAAGGAACACACTCAACCCTAACAGAAAATTGGAAATCAAAGTCTTTGCTTTTGGGGAAAGGAAGCAGCCTTGCAATGTTCAGTTAACGAGCTCCAAACGGACTCAGAGAATTTGTCCTGACTGTTCAGTCCAGCTCTGATCAGCTAGAAGGGTTCTGTCAGACTCTTCTTCTCTTTCATTGTCAGAAAACTAAAAGGGCTACCATTTAATGTCTTCTTTCTCTATCCGAGACCCTCTTGAGACAATGATGAGCAAAAACCAACTCGGCTTTCAGGCACGTCCTTGGAAACGTCTTCAGATCTGTGTCAGATCAATAGTCTCGTAATAGACTGGAAGTGGCTGAGTCTTCTCATAGAGGGTCCGTAAGAGGAAACCCAACGAGCTCCCCAGAGAAGGAGAGAGGGCCACAAACCAGAAGATAAAAGATGGAAGACGGGAGAGACAGGAACCTGGGCCCGACTATCTGAGGTTGGCGTCCCCAAAACAGACTAAAGACCAGACATCCTTCCTGAATGCTCAGGAAACTCAGCTCGTTTAGATCAGGGGCTAGCTTGTTTATTTAGTAATAAAGATGTTCTTATTCCTGGCCACAGATACTCTCACCATCTGCTTCCTGATTTCTGGACCCTGGGGTATCGTTGCCCTGGGATGCTGCCCCAAGTCACCCTGCTCGACCTCTGGCCTCCAGGAGTCCCACACAGGTGACTAGAATGAGTGTCTCTGAGGCTGCTGGCTGTGTCCTGCTTCTCAAGGTGACTCTAATCTTTCACAAAAATAGTGGGAGCGACGTGCCTTACCTACACGCAATGAACAATTGCTAACAGTTTGGAGTAACCACTTTGTTTTTTGGTGTATCAGCAACTATGTCATATTGCTGACTCATACTGAGGTCCTCATCAAAGGGAAATCGAAAAGCCCAGAGAATTGTCCCATGGAGCCCAAGTTCAATTCAGAAAATTCCCTCTCTGTTCCTGACACTGCCCAGAGATGGCTCAGAGTCCATCTGACTGTTGAACCACATGCGCAATTAAGGACCCAGGTGACCATCTTCTCTGGAAGTCAGAAATAAGAGCAGATTCCAAGCAAAACACACTCTGCTTGGAGACTGGACTGCCTTGTGCAGCGAAGCCCTCTTCTGGATAGGAACGCGAATTAGGTTACGGTAATGAGAGTAATTTCCTGTGGGGATTGTGGAACCAGTCTCTTTTCTTAGCAGTTGTACGTCACACCGTGGCGCATGAGGGAGCGCTTTGGCAGAGTCCCCAGCTACTATGCTGAAAACACGGTGATTCATATTTTATAGTCCAGCTGCTCGGTCAGATGGGGGGTGGAGGTAAAGAGAACAAGCAAGAAATCCTGGACCCACGGAAACATTTTAACTGGACTGTGTTGCATCTGGGAAAGTCAAGGGGAATCTACCCGTTCCACTCGAACCCCAACTTTTCCAGGTATCGACAACTCTCTGAAGGCACGCCTTGGTTATTATTTTTGTTTTGTTTTGGTTTTGGTTTTGTTTGTTTTGTTTTAAATGGAGTTTGCCTGGATGGAAACAAAAGGCCTTTCTGTTGTTCATCATAGCTTGTCACTTGAAGGGGAAGAGATCCAAGTGGAAAGAGAGTTACAATTTTATTTTTTGGAATACTGCTGTTATGCTCTTTCTAAATCTCCAGAGTTGATATAATTCACATCATGTAGACATTTAAATAAATAAATAAATAAACATGTTCAATTAACTAATTAATTAACATCTTCAGAGACCCTAACTTGTAAATGGAGTCAAAGCCTCTAAGATTTCTGTTTAAACAACGACATTCACATCTCGTTAGGATTAAAGCATTTGTTCTCAGACTCTGACTGATAGAAGTACCTGGAGGATTTGTTAAATAGGGAAGCTCCCTAGGACTTCTGACTCAGTGGGTCTGGGTGGGGGACCAAGAATTTGCATTTTCAACAAGTTCCTAGGTAATCCTGCTATTGCTGGTCCCAGGACCAGCCTTTGAGAAAGGCTGCATGAAAAAATAAATGTGCCTGCCAATGCATGGAAGAATCCTGCCCTTTCCTTCATACTTAAAGGGTCTTTAAGAAGAAGAAACCGGATGCCAGGCATGGTGGTGCACACCTGTAATCCCAGTACTTGGAAGGCTGAGACAGGAGGAACACAGATTAGATACCAGCCTCAGCAATTTAGCCAGATTCTCAGCAACCTGGTGAAACTCTGTTTCAAAACAAAAAATAAAAAGGGCTGGGGGTATACCTTAGAGGTAAAATGCCCCTGGGTTCAATTGGAAGATGAAGAAGGAGGAGGAGAAGAAGAAATAATAATCAGAATACCCAGATAATCCCTTCTCAAACTTTGAAGGGCATACAAAACTCCTTGAGAACCTTGTTCAATACAGATTTCAATTCAACAGGTTTTGGGTGGGGCCTGAGATCGTGCATTTCTACCCTCTCCCAGATGATGCCGTGGCTGCCGGTGTGAGGACCACAGCTGGCCAGGACTCATCTGGCATCATAATCTTCCTGGGTACATTTTAATCTGGTTAAACAGTCCCCCGGAAATAAACACATGAAGCATATTTGCTGCATCTTTGTATCCATCACGTTCTGTTCGAAAGTGCAGAGAGGAAGATGACATCGATTGAGCAATTTAATTCGACAGCATATTCTGAGCCTCTGCCATTTGCTGGGCAATTTTTCACTATCGGAGATCTAAAAATGAAAGAGATGGGGTGTCCTTAATCACAACACCTCGCCCTCCATAATTGTTTCGATCACCTAGGAAGTTAAATTGTAGGCAATCACAAAAAAGAACTCTCTCGCACACTGCGATCAAATAAATGCTTAAGAACGCTTTGGACAATGGTGCTATTCTAAAACTTGAGTGCAAGTTGGAGAAGTTTTCCAAGCATTTTTTTAAACAAAAGAGCAGTTTAGAACCTTTTCTTGGCCTTAAAGAATGAGATTTTATATGCGTGTGTGTGCATGTGCACGTGCATGAGTAAAACATTCACTTAAGAAGAAGATAAATGAAGTGATTCCAACTACTATGTCTCTTGGTATTTTTTTCTCTTGGTCTTTTAAACAAAAAATTTGATAGGCCAACTTTTCTCATGCATGAATGTTTTACAAGTAGTTATAAAGGCAAAACATCATGTTTCTGTTAAAGTAACACTATTTTTTTTAAATGGGGAGAAATACTAATTCCTTGGATCTCATTTTCAGTGGTTGGCTTGAGAAAAATACTAAATTCCTGAATCTAAGTCCCTTCCATCTTTAATGATGGAGACACCTCCTGTTTCTGGTGATAAGAGGATCCCGCAGTTGTCTAGATTTTAAAGAAAATGTCAAGGTACCATCCTCTCCACTGCAGAATCAAATATACACACATAATATAATATAATATGATATAATATAATGTAATACAATATAATATAATTATATATTATATTGTAATATAATATGACAATATTCTTGTGCTAGCAATTATGTTTAAAACTGGTAATGGCTAATGCTATGAAGTATAAAAACTTATGAATGGATATACTTTGATGGTGTTATCGAATATTAGGATAGTGTTAGAAAGGAGCAACGTCTGTGCACTAAGGAGCATAGCAAAATTTGTACTTAGCGACTTGGTAATTACATTTCTAGAAAGTCATTTTCTGGAAGTAAAATAATAGAGGACCAAATTTGATCCTTGCAGCCTCCAAAACTAGACAAGAATAGAAGAACAAGCTAAATACTCAGTAAACTGAAAATAGCTACTTAAACTGTGACTTATTAATTTATTGACAGATGTCACCATGAAAAACCCTATTTGTGAAGAAGTGTGATAACATAAGAAAATGCTTATACATGTGGGCACATGCCTTTAATCCCCAGTAGTTGGGAGGCTGAGACAGGAGGATCGTAGGTTCGAGGTCAGCCTTAGCAACTTGGAGAGACCCTCAGCAACTTAGGGAGACCCTGTTTCAAAATAAAAAAATAAAAAAGTCTGGGGGTGTAGCTCAGAGTTTGAATGTCTCTGGGTTCAATAACCAGTACCGCCCCCAAAATGCTTATACATAGGAAGAAAAAGATGCTGTCAATGAGCTATGATGACCATCTAGAATGGGACCATCTACGAAATTCTAAAAAAAAGAATAGAAGTTATAGTTACATCAGGGCAGGAGGATTATGAACCACTCTGAGCTTCTATTTCATTCTCTAGGCTTCGTATAATGCTGTTACTTTTGACTTGACGGTAGTCTATTAATGGCAAAAAAATCATACTCAAAAATGTCAAAATCAGTTGTGAGTGACAGACACACTGTGTCTTTATTTAATAATGCAGTAAGGTAGAGATGTTACTGAAGCTTGGATTTCTTTCCAAATCCCGTCAACCAAAGCGGCCCCCATTGTGAAGGCGTCACCCCCTTCCCCCCCAGGACTCCAGCTCAACCGAAGTCTCAGGGCGTCAACATTACAACAGCATCTTCTTCCATAGCCCCTTAAAGCATGGTGGGTGAATACATAGACTCAGGTCAAGTTCTGAATTTGAGTCTGGGCTCTACGCTTTTCTTTGCGACACTCAACTGCATTTCTGCCAAAAATAAATAAATAAAAAGTTTCCCAAAAGTCACTACTCTTTGCATAAGAAGAGTTGATTCCTCATGCTGTCTATAAGACAAGACACAGGGCTGTTTATATGTGTTTATATGCTTATATGTTTATAAGGCAGCCCTGCCTGGCTCCGGATTAGAGTGCTACAACGGGGCGTCACTGCACACTGCTGTTTTAGACTTCGCACCTTGTGCAGGTGGCACAGCTGTCTGTGCCTCAGTTTCCTCGTTGGCATCATAAGGAAGTAAACACTCAGAGCCCGTGAAATAGATGGTGGGGCTTAAAGGAGACAATGAGTATGGAGGCATGAGCTGCAGCATTTGGCATGTGCCTGGTAAGGGTCCCCACGCCAGCTACTACTGCGTATCCAAAGACTGTGGGGGTGGGGACATCTATGTGTCACCCTGTTGTAGATTGAGAGGGAAATGGACCTGAGATTCTAGAAGCCAGTCTGGAGATTATGTCTGAGAAGAGAGGCGTGGTGCACAGATAGATCAACTGGACCATCTGGGCTCAGATCATCCGTTCTTGGCTTTCGAGAAATCACTAGGAGATGGAGGAGCAATCCCAAACTACTGCTAGTCACAGATAGATGAGCACTGTGGTCCATGTCCTGGAGAGCAAGATGTTCAACCTGTGAAAAATGACTACGAGGGGGAGGAAATTAGAGCCCCTGACAGACACCATTTCTCAGTGTTCCCTGTAATTACTGGTTTGACGGTCACCTTTTAGACTTGCTTTGATATGGGGAATTGTTCCAACTGGGTGTTTGCTGCTCAAGAATTAAGCTGAAAGCTTTGGAAACAGGCTGGAGAGGGTGCTGTACCCCTCTGTCAACAGAGCTCAGGTGAAGAAAATGGGTCTGAGCAGGTAAGAGGTGAGCTAAGCTCAAAATTTCCTTTTTTTTTTGTTTTGTTTTGTTTTGCGGTACCAGGGATTGAACCCAGGGGCATTCGACCTCCGGACTATACCCCCAGCCCTATTTTTTATTCTTTATTTTGAAACTGGGTCTCACAAAGTTGCGGAGGGCCTCACTAAGTAGCTGAGGCTGGCCGCGAACCCGGATCCTCCGGTCTCAGCTCAAACTTTCTTGAGCTGAGCTGAGCGCAATGATGTACACATGTAATCCCAGTACTTGGGAGTTTGAGATAGGAGGATTGCAGGTTCAAGGCCAGCCTCAGCAATTTAGCAAGACCCATAGCAACTTATCTAGCCCCTGTTTAAATTTTATTTTGTGACTATTTTATAAAAGGGTTGGGGGTAGAGCTTGGAGGTAGAATGGCCCTGGGTTCAATCCCCAGTACAAAAGAGAGAGTGAGTGAGAGAGAGAGAGAGAGAGAGAGAGAGAGAGAGAGAGAGAAAGGAAAGAAAAAGAAAGGAAAGGAAAAGAAAATTAAAGATTTTTGAACTAAATGTTTCTCTTATCTCCCCATTAAGAAATAGCTAGAGAAAACTTTGAACCCTTATATATCTTGTTCACTATTTTCTCCAAAGTCTAAAAGAGCATGTGGCATACAGTAAGTGCCTAATACGTGCTGGGTGAATAAATCAGTCGCTATAACTCTTTCAAGATTTTCCATACAAAAATCAATATATACATCTGAATGGCTTGATGTTTTTTCCCAAGACTGTTGTGTTTATGAATAAAAATATTTTTGTTTTGAAAAATAAGTATAGGGCATGATTCTTTTATGTAAGAGATTCAGAGAAGAATCTCTGGGAAGGAATGCGGGAACATTCGCAGTGGGGAGGAGCAAGGCTTGACAGGATTTCCTCTTTCACAGCTTTTATGCTGACCAAGGAAATGAATGCCGAGGACTTGGGTATGTATTTTAAATTGTGCAAATGCATTAAAAGTGTGTCTCTTCTTTGTCTAGATGAAAAATCCTTTCATGTTTTTGCTAGGGCAACTGCTTCAAGACATTCCAAATATTACCTTCAGAACACGTGTTATGAGACTCGTCTACAGTTAGTAAAATGTTCGCTGTGGTTCAAGTCTAGTTTTGCCATAAGATGAAGAAGAAGAGCAGGCATTAGGCATTAAGTTTTAGATTTTTAAAATCATCTCCAAAAAAGAAATTGTGCTAAGAAAAAAAAAAAAAGAACGGGTGTGGGTGGGGATTTTATTGCATTACTCTGTTTACAAGGCATAGGTTTTTACTATTTCTCTAATAGAAATAATTTTAAAGATTACTTACTTTCTTACATCATTTTTTCTAAATGTGTAATTAGTAACTTTATGCACTTAAAAATTACATTATATCACTTCTACTTCGGCATGTGCTGGAATTAAACCAATCAATTTATTTTTAATGTACTCATGGAGGAACTTCCAGTATATTCTTGAGACTTATAGATTGCCACCAGCCTTACTCAGCGCATGATGGATGGTTCCTATTTTAAAATATGGCATCTGTTGTGATGTAATTTAAATTACTTTTCTGCCGGGAGCATGCGTTCTAGGGAGTTACAATTATGCGAAGGGAAATTATACATCATATTCCTCCTTTATCTTCTTTTATAGTCCTTCTTGTGGTTCCTTTCACTCAGGTACAATTACATTAGAGAAAACAAGATTCCGTGCTTATATTAAGCACAATATGATTTACAAAATTCATTTCTGTTCTTAGTTAATTGCCAGAGAGAAATGGAAGCCAATCTAAAAAAATAAGCAACAGTCAAGGCTCAAAAGTAGCAGGACTCACATATAAAGTGCCGTGCGTAATCAATAATTTGGAGTTCTCACAAGCCCAGTGAACACTGCGAGTCACTGGATCATAATTATATGTCAAGAAAAATGCTTTTAGATTTTTTTCCCTTACTATAAACATTACAATGCACACTCACTGTGGAACATTCAGAATCTAGATAAAAGCACAAAAAATAAATTAAGGCCACTCTGTGATCACTACATCCAGATATAATTGATGTAGGATAGAAGAAATAAGTAGGTAGAAAGGAGACAGACAGGAAGGAAAAGCAAAATGTAACTTTAATATAAGAACCTGGAGCTGAAGTGCTTCAGCCTTTACTCCCCAAACCAGTTCTCTTTCCCAGGCCCGATGCTCCCAAATTCCTGGGAAATCTGTAGATCCTAGAGTTAACTAAAAGAAACTATAATAGCCCTGTGCATTGATAACAAGACAGGTACGATATTTTGAGAAACCTATAATTTAGGACACTCTCCAGCTTATCTGTCAATCAGATAATGAAGACCCCAATCAGTCTGAGGACCCTAAGGTTGACCAGATCACCAGACCACCAGGAACCGCCTCAGGGATTACCAGACTGAGATCATCCTCACCACCTCCTCTAACACACCCCTCATAAAAGTCCCCTAAAAGAGCCCCACACACCCCAATATGCCTTCCTCATCTTGAGGTGGCCCACATTCTCTCTTGAATGTGTATTTCTTCCCTTTTCCCCAAATAAACCTCTGTTCATGTCTCTGACTGGTGCGTGCTGAAATTCTTTTCTGTCATGTTAGCCAGGGACCCCGCCGATCCTGAGTTCCTGAGTTGAGGACTCACCCCAACATCTTCAGTGTTACTATTTTGTTGTATTACCTTCAAGTTTACTTGTTTGGTTCACACGGGATGTAATTATCAATAGCCTGTCCTATTTTACAAAATTGGCATCATACGATGGACTCCAAAGCTCTGGTTTATAACCTAATTTCTCTTGTGGAAAATAGATAGTAAACTTTCCCCCCACTTTGTTAACTAGCCCTCTTAACAACTGCAGACTTCCTTGAACATTATTATAGCTACACTGTGATTTATCTGACTCATCTTATTTTGTAAGAAATGTAGAGTGTTTCTATTTTTCCTCATTATAAATGATGTTATAATCAATAACCCGACAGAAAAAAAAATTTCACACCTTTATTTCTATTTGACAATCACTTAAAATCAAGTTCCTGGGTCAGCACATATGAATGTACTGAAGTATTTGGTGAAAATGGAAACCAATCTCTCGAAGCTGTCATGTGCATTCCCTTGGAAATTCCAGTCTCCATATTCTTAAAATATTGGTTTATTAAAAAAATACATAGCCGGGCGTGGTGGCGCACGTTTGTAATCCCAGTACTTTGGGAGGCGGATACCGGAGGATCCGGGTTCGCGGCCAGCCTCAGCTCTCTCGCTCTCTCTCTCCCTGTCTCTCTCTCT
>PVJS01021958.1:0-30999 GCA_004027185.1 Glis glis
CCCAATAGTGGTATAGCCGGATCATATGGTGGATCCATTCCCAGTTTTCTGAGGAATCTCCACACTAATCTACACAGTGGTTGAACTAGTTCGCAATCCCACCAACAGTGTAGAAGAGTCCCAATATATGCCTACCCATGTTCATAGCAGCACAATTCACAGTGGCCAAATTATGGAACCAACCTAGATGTCCATCAACAGATGAATGGATTACAAAATTATGGGAAATACACACAATGGAATTCTACTCAGCAATAAAGAAGAACAAAATAATAGCATTTGCAAGAAAATGGAAAGATCCGGAGAACATTGTGTTAAGTGAGATTAGCCAATCACAAAAAAAGAAGGGACATATGTTTTCATTAATATGCACAACCTAGAGAGTAGTGGGGACACAAAAGGGACTCCAATGACAACAGAGAATCCTCAGTAGTGCAAGGGAAAGGGAAGGGCAAGAAAGAAGTGAATCTATGGAATTACTATCATAAACAATGTGTACATATGAGATTATACCAACATCATTCTCAGTACTACATGTGGGTGGGGAGGCAGGGGGGGAGAGACACCAAGAACTGTGTGCATGTATGTTAACACCAAACTGATACTCATTGTGATGTGAGACTACAATGCATCAATAAAAACATAAAAAAAAAGAATTCAGCCTGGGGCATTCTACTTCTGAGCTACAACCCAGCCCTCCTTTATAATTTATTTCTAAACAGGGTCTCACTAGGATAGGTTGCTAAGAGGCTCGCTAAGTTGCTGAGGCTGACAGTGAACTGAGATCCTCCTTGTCTCAGCCTCCCAAGTACTGGGATTACAGGCATGTGCCACCACATCCAGCTCTTATAAGTGTATTTGAGTTTATATAACAAATTTAACAATAGCCAGTCTTTTCCTGTTAAAATACCTCTCATGGAGGTAAAAGTGTAACCTCTCCTTGCCACTGGCCCTGTGACTCTGTGAATGTTAACTGAGGGCCATGATAAATGTTCAAGAGCAGTTAACTCTTCTCAAGAAAGAAGCATTTAATGTTCAACTAATGTATACAAAGGACATAAATATGACACATAAAAGAAATAAAATATTTGTTGCATCTATTTTTTTCTGGTGACTGGAGAGTTAAAGAAAAATAGGGAGAATCATTTTTTATCAGATCAAAGAAGTAATCAAAGAGAAAGAAAATGGGAGAAACCAAAGAAGAAGAAAATGTAAATATAGTCTACATGTAAATTTACATGAACATATAAATACAATCTTCTACCTGACATTATTCCACAAAATTCTATTCTTCCCAGTTCTTTGCCTCTCCTGGTTCATAGTTTCCATTCTCACTCCATAGCCACGTGAAATCGGTGCACTACGTCCCATCCTGCTCTAGGTATGCCACTCGCACCTCACTCAGGCACCTTGTCTTTCCCTACCTGTGGGTCCAACCCCAGCTGCCCTGCCCAGCCTCTGCTGACCTCTCTGGTGAACTACCTGAGCTCATCACCTCTGACAATATTCCCGATGCCTGCAAATTCCCCTGAGAATCCTGGCTCCAAGGGAAGTGTCTCTAAGATCAGTCTTTTCTACCTCCCTCTGGACCTGTGCAGAGTCCATCCTGATAAACTCCCTGAGCAAAAGTTGTACTTTTAGGGTAATGTCATTTAACAGAACTCTCTACAGTGGTGGAAATATTCTGTATCTTTGTTGTCTAGTGTGTTGGCCAATAGCCATGCTGAGCTACTTAGACTTAATTGAACTAAAAAACAATAAAATTCATTATGTTAAGCAAAATAATCCAGGCACAGAAAGACAAATACTGTATGATCTCACTTATATGTGGAACCTAAAAATGTTGATCTCTTAGAAATTTAGAGTAGAATAGTGGATACCGGTGGTGGGAGCAGGGTGGATGGTGAAAGGTTTATCAGCAGATGCAATATTATAATTTTATAGAAGGAATAAATTCTGGTATTCTGTTATATAATAAATAACTATGATTAACAGTAATGTCTATTTCAAAATAGCTAGAAAGAGGATTTTTGGATGTTCCCGCCACAAACAAATAATAAATGTGTGAGTTGATGGGTATAGTAATTACCTTGATTTTATCATTACACAATGTGTACCTGTTTCAAAACATCACACCATACCCTATAAATATGTATAATTATGTCAATTAGAAATAAAATAAAACTTAAAAATGCAATACAATCTTTCAGATTCTTAGTCACACCACTCTATTTCAGGTGCTCAGTAGCCACAGGTGGCAAGCAGATACAGGGTTGGACTGGACAGCTTTAGAGGAATCCCAGATCTCCTGGAAATGGGCTGGTTCCAGTGCCCCAGCATGCTAGGACAGAGGCTGAGAGGAGTCTTTGGGGATCTTAGTCTTGGAGCCTAAGCTGTGGTGGACATGAAGCCACAGCAGCTGGAGGCTGTCAGTTAGCAGTCCTGCTTGCAGTAGGTTTTCCTGAAGGGAGACTCAAGCCAGCGCCTCCTTGGCCACTGTGGGCACCATCTCCCAATGAGTATGGGTGCAGCTGTGAGGGAGGGATTGGGAGTCAGGCCTGGGTTTGATGTTGCCTCTGCTGAAAGTTAGCTCTGGGACATGGGCAGGTAGGTCAATTGTCTCCACCTTTGTTCTTCAAGTGTAAAACAGACATAATGCCTCCTCGGGTTGTTGTGAATATTCAGTAAGATGATAAATGTAGGGCAAGCAGGGCCTTAAATACCCTCACCATCTACTGTAGGAGCTTACAATTAGGTGCTAAGGGTCCTATGTCAGCTCCTGCCCCCTCTTGTTACAACTTAAAATGCTAACTAGCCTTTTGAACTGAAGTGTTAAATAAGCAAAAGAATAATTCAGGAATTATTGATATAGTTCCTATAGTTTTCAAATAATTGTTTTATACAAATATAATTCTCTTTATATATGAATATGCTATTTTGAGGAAGTGTGTGTGTGTGTGTGTGTGTGTGTGTGTGTGTAGATTAATCTTCATTCATACTTGCATATCAGGCAGGCACTAACAGTAGATATGAAAAGATATATTTGACCCCAGTTTGTAGATCCAAGCCAGTTATTTTCATCCCTGACATTCACACTTGCTGACAATCCAAATCCTCTATTCAAAGAATCCCTCCACATTCCTGGATTCTGCATTCCAGATTGCAAAGGGAGCCAGAATATTTGCAGAGTATCTGTGTAACTTGGAAGAATTCCTTCAGCTTTCTTTGCAATTCCACACTCTTCCCCATCCCATGCACAGTAGGGCTTGGTGTTGAAGGGCTCAGTAAGAAAGCATCATTCTACCTGACCACTCTGGTACCATTCCGCTGGCGGACCTTCCAGTTTTAGCATGCTTGTCAACTCCATTGCTCAGTAACTTCTGTGCAAAACCAGTTACAGATTTAACAATAGGAGAAGGAGGGGGGGTTTTAAAACTAATATTTACTAAGCATTCTCACTATAAATTGAGTTTAAAATACTCCAAGAATTTCCCTGAGGGAAGCTGGATAAATTATTTCAAAAGTGCTGCATGGCCGGGCGTGGTGGTGCACGCTTGTAATCCCAGTACTTTGGTAGGCGGAGACCGGAGGATCCGGGTTCGCGGCCAGCCTCAGCTCTTTCTCTCTCTCTCTCTCTCTCTCTCTCTCTCTCTCTCTCTCTCTCCTTAGTGAGGCCCTCCGCAACTTCGTGAGACCCGGTTTCAAAATAAAGCATAAAAAATAGGGCCGTGGGCGTAGCGCGGAGGTAGAATGCCCCTGCGTTCAATCCCCGGTACCGCAAAAAAAAATAAAATAAAATAAATAAATAAATAAATAAAAAAGTGCTGCATGTATGTGCATGGTTGGGAGTAAGAGAACTACAAATCCAAGTTGGTCCTCTGGGGTGAGGGGGCACTGCCCCCATTCTTTCTGACGTCTGCTCTGACTCCTACTCTCCATCTCTCTCTCTTAATTCCTTTTACTTCTCAAGTAAGCTTTGAAGGGCTTGTGTGTTTGTTTGTTTGTTTGTTTGTTTGTTTGTTTGTTTGTTTTAGGGGTCTCACTGAAGACAACGTAACCAAGAAAAGTGGGGGAAGTTGTAGCTGCTTCAGAGTCCCAGAAGGGCCCTCTTATAGGGTCTTCTGCTCACCCTCATCCCCAAACAATTTTGTTTTTGATCTCAATAGTAGGTAAAGTTATGGATCAATTCTTAGTTTTGGTCCTTTTCCTTGGAAGTATATAGACCCAATGATACATTTTGGGCAAAACAGTGGAATCCCTTTGTTGCTTGTGAAAGAGGAAGTCAGTGAAACCCACAGGAAGGGATGTAGATGAGGCCCTTACTCCAGGCAGCAGTATGTATCAGACCCAAGGCCACTGTTCTCCTCTGCAGTAATTATTAGCAAAAAAACTTTAATCTAATTATATGAGCAATTCTTGGAACTAGTTGACATTTATTCTGTTAGTATAGGAAGCACTAGCAAAACATTGCTGCTGAACAATTATAATTACTGATATTTTTGAGAACCTCAAAGGTATTTATTACTAAGTAAAATTTTAGCAATTTCTGAAAGTATTTTTGTTTGAGTACCTGACAAAAAAACAATTATAAAGCTACTTCTACTTGAGATATATTTTCAGTGTGTTGAAGAATTGTTGACTCTGTCAGATCCAAATTTAACCAGAGGAGAGTTTGTGATAAGCATTAACGTGTTCAGGGCACTTCCTGTGCAGAAAAGGATAACAACCTGAGTAGTATCTGTATATTACATTAGATTGACTTAGTTGGGTCATGTAGGCTGTCTTTAGGAAAACCTTAATTTCTTCTTCCCTTCTGTCTTTTCTTCCATAATACATTTCATTAAAATTGCATGTCTAGCATAGAAAAATATACTCCAATAAGTTTTGCATAGTGATGCAAAAACATTGAAAATCCAACCAAATTAATTTTGAGGAATTAACTTAAGTCATACGTTAATAGATATTGATATTCTATTATTGACAAGAATAAATCAAGCTATTAGGCTCAAATGGCCTAGCCCTTACTATTATTTTTTCCTGGAGTTTCATTTCCACTCTGTGTTTATTTGTTCTTATTTTTTGGAAAGTACAGTGATGGTATTTTAAGTCACCTATGATTAAAACCATATAAATGATCCCATATGTTACTTAATGACATATTCATACCTGTCGCAGATGCACAATATTTTAAAAGTACTGCAATAACAATGTTTCAGTAAACATATCTATTAGGTGACATACAGAAACCCAAGTCTCAAATCTGTAAGTCACTTATATTTAAACTGTAACATAATTGTATATGTTGTTGGATTCCTTTTGCATTTCATATCTAGTCAAAAAGATGGTCAAATTATTTTTTCAACTGAGCTGAGTGATTAGGAACTTCTTGACCATACAACATGAAAAATGTACACAGGTCTTTATGAAAATTTGGAGTAATTAGCCACCTAGAAGAGGCTCTGGGAAGCTTTTTTAAAGTGGTCTAGAGTCCACTATAGAGATGTGTGGTGCAGGGGTGGTTCAGTGAGAAGGTGACACCTGGTGGGGGGAGGCGTGGTGTCGGGTGAGGCTTCAAAGCCAAAAGCTGGCTGGCCTTTGGCTTCAGAAATTCCCTGGGAAGAGTGACCTAAAACATTTATTAGGCAAAACCATGATTATCACATAATCCTCTTTCAGGAGTGGGAACTGTAAGAAGTTCAGGCCAAGAAAGATGCGAGTGGGAGGGAGCAGGGGACAAACCTGGCTGAGAAGGCCTTCCTGCCAGGGCTTTGGTGCTCACTGCCAAGCCCAGTGATCTGAAGAATCGAAATATTTTGCATTAAACATTCCGTGCATATAAAGGAAAGTACGTAGTGTGTATTTGAACTCAAGACTAGTAAGCAAATGCTTGGGTGTGCACCGCCCAGCTGAAGAAGTAGGCCATTGCCTGTTTGACGCCTCCTACACACCCTTCCCCAGTTGTTCCCATCTCCTCTCTCCCCCACTCTTTTGCAGTTATAATGTTCCCTCTTGTGGTTTTACTGTATACGTATACAGCTATTGTCAAAATCATTTTATGTTTTGAAGTTTATATAAATGAAATCACACTGTTTTTCTTTTTTTAAACTCAATATTATTTTCCTGAGATTTATCTGTATTGATTTGTATAGTAAAACAATGTTGATTTTCACTGCTGTGAAATATTCTGTTGTGTTGTATACAAAATGTTTGAATGATCTCTTGATGGACATCATTTGAGTTGTTCATAGTTGGATACTGTGTCTTTCTGGGTTTTCTTTTTTCTGTTTGGGTTTTGCTAGTGCAAACCACTGCCCAGCCCTTTCATGTGCAGGTCTGTGATGGGCAGTTGGAAACATTTCTCTGGGGCATATACTTACTCATTGAAACGATTCATCAGTGGGCATGTGTGTCTTCACATACGATGCTCAATTACGGTTGCACAAATTTAAATTCTCACCAGTTGTTAATGCTTGATGTTGTTGTCAATGTATGGAAATGATAGTTTTCTAATTTTCTCTCAGTTTTGAGTATCAACTGATACCTCGTGTTTCCCTTTGAGCATCTCTTCACAAATGTATTGGGCATTTGTGTTTCCTCTCTTTCAGAATTTGTTTCCGACATGTGCCTATATCTTGTTGGGTTATATTTGTCCTTCGACATGCAGGCACTCTCCATATATTCCATATACTATCTTTTGTGGGTTTACTTTTGTCATGTTTGTGGATTAACTCTTCACTTCCTCTCTGGTATTTTGTGTGTGGAACTGGGGGTTGAGCCCAGTTCCACAAAACCTACCTCCAAGCTACACCCCAGCCCTTTTTATTTTTTGTTTTGAAACAGAGTCTTTCTAAATTGCCAAGGCTGGCCCGGAACCTGTGATCCTCCTATCTCAGCTTCCCAAATACTGGGATTACAGGTGTGTGCCATCATGTCCAGCCCTCTGGTGTCTTTTAATAATGACAATTTTAGAGGTAATATATCCTCATTTTCTGTAGTCTATGTCTCAGAGTCTTTCTTTTACATTTTTTGTGTTTATTGTCGTTTTATTCTACAATCTGGATTATTCCTTCAAATCTTCTAGTTTACTTGGTCTTTTTCCAAGTGTCTAGTAATTTGTGGTATAACTCATCATTGTGTTTTTAATTTAAAATTTTTCCTTTTTATATCCAAAAACATTTTTTGTTGTCTTTTTCATCTGAGTAGATGTTTTTCCATAGCCTGTTATTGCTTGCTCACTTAAAAATGTTTCCTCTTTTATTTCTGTATCAACTTGGAAGAAGACTATTTTCTATTCTGTATCAGATAATGCTAATATCTGAGGCTGTTGAAGTTTTCATGGCTTGCTGTGGGCTTGATTCTTTATCTGCATTGGTAATGTATGATTGTGAGCTCATATTTGCTTGAATTGACCTGTGGGAATTATGCGGAACCTGTGTTGAGGATTCTGTCTTTTCCAGAATAGCCTTGACTCTGCATCAGTGGGGCATCAGAGACGTGCCAAGGACATCTAGGACAGCTTTTTTTTTAATTATTTGGCCTGGGGATTTCCTGATAGCCCAGGAAATATAAATTTGAACTCCACACCAAATGAGATCTGGCAATCTGTGATAGATTCAAAGGGGAGACTATCATTATTATTATTATTATTATTATTATTATTTATTTTTATCCTGAGAGCAAGTGAGAACAGTTTATCTTCCCATTAGTTCCCTCTGCAACAGGCTGCTGGTGGTTAGTGCTCATTTTCACTGAACATGAGGTTCCTTTCAGTACAAGTTGGATTTAGTAGTCTCAGAGTTAATAGCCCTATTTCCCACAAACCTGTGGCTTTTAAAAAAATTTTTTCCTCATTAATTTACAAAGCTCTAGGTGCTTGGTTTAGTCATTTACCCTCAGGAAAGCCTCAGCCTAGGGTTTGCTTATTATTCAAGTTTTATTTTGTAGGCTTCATCTTTTATTAGCCTCCCTTGTTTTTAGGAGAGCTCAGTAATACATTTACATGTGAGTTAGTTGTTATTTATCCAACACGTGGGTATTTTGTGACAGGACAGATTTCCTGAATATTTAATCCTCCAGTGGTTGGAAATTCAAGTCTGGCCAAGTACGCTTTGCCATTGAAATACAGCTTCTCCCTCACCCTGCATTTGGCAGGTGCACTACAATTAAAAGGCATGGAGAAATTACAGTTGGAAAGGAGCATATCTAAGTTTCCTTCCTTGGTTTGAGCACTTTGTTTTCTGGAGCTGAGTCTGGGCCCATGGTATGGAGGGTTAGAGAAAGGAACTCTGCATCCTCAACATGGGTGTCACCACAGCAGCCCTGTTTTATTATTTGTTTATGGGGGTTTGGACAAAATGTCACCCTCGAGAACAAGTATGTGAAACTGATGCAGTCAATGTCAGGCACTAAGGAGGAGACTACAGCTTAGAAGCTACGTCTCTAAGAGGCATGGGGAGTGAGGCTCAAGTGGGACTTTCGACATCAAATTTCAGCTTGATGTTCTCTATGTTGGGGTTCTAGGTTCAATCTATAAAGTATGCTGGTCTATGCCACAAGATTGTATTTTAATCTTTTTTTTTTTTTTTGCTAAGTTGATGAGGCTGGCCTCAAACTGCAATCCTCCTGTTCCAGCCACCCAAGTACTGAGATTACAGGCATCCACAATATGGATTTCTCAGTCATACTCACAATAGAGCAAAGAAGGCAGAGTATAAGCATTAGTGATTGTCTTTATCAAATGAAAGAAATGGAGAGCTTAGCTGGGTACTGTGGCATATGCCTACAATCCCAGTACTTAGGAGGCTGAGACAGGAGGATTGCAAGTTTGAGGCTAGCCTTGGCAACTTAGCAAGACCCTGTCTCAAAATCATATATATAAAGTGATGGGGGTTTAGCTCAGTGGTAGAGTACCCTGGGTTCAATTTCCAGGATCATGCGCGCACGCACACACACACACGAAGATCTAGAGGGGTGATGTGATTGTTTTAATCTGCTAGTGAATAATACTGTGATCCAGATTTTTTCACTTTAAAACTACTCATTTTTATATTTTGTTTTAATGAGATAATATTAAGTTATCTTTAAAGTATATCAAAATTTTTAAAATAATATTTGTATGCTTCAGTTTTATCAGGTCAATGTAAAATTAAACAATTTATATACAACCTAATCTGGATTGATTGGTATTTCTTTTCCCTCAAGAGTCAGGGATGAAAGTTTTTGTTCAGTTTGTCCAATTGCATTGCAGAAGCATAATTTAGGTCCCATTTCCATTATTTTGTCAGAAAGGCAGATAACTTAAAAATCACTTTCTGTCTTCACTGTGTCTTTCTTGTTTTAATATTTAAAAAATACAGAGAGGTTAGTGGGATCAGAGCATATCCACTAAAACTATTTCCACTTGGTCTAAATCATTATTTCTGGTGTTTATGGCTTCTAAAATGCAGTTGTATCAACTGATAGTTGAGGAATAAGTGTGTTTATTTTTGCTTTGGATTAAATTGTTATTTGCCCACATAAATATGCAACATGTTTAAAAATAAAGAAAACTGCTAGAGAACTTTGTGAAGCTCTGATTTGAGTCTAATGGTTCTAATTATAGATCAGAACATCAAGTCAAGATGAGTTGTACCGTTAGTGCATAAGATGGCTCTTTGCAAAAGCATGAGGTTTTTATTATTCTAGGAAAAAATACCGAGAGACTATCCTAGCCATCATAAAGAGTGGAATTGACATGTAGGTATTCTGCAGGTAAAAAGCCGTTCTCTTCTGTCACTCGGGGATGTGAGTCAGCAATATAGGGCTGTTATCAAAGAGGCGAACATGATTTGGGATTGCATTAACCAGATGTAACACACAAGGACCATGAAATAAGCCACTCACTGTGTTCAACATTGATAAGGCCCATATTAGAGTCTAATTTTCAGCTCCATATTTTATACACAATATTAGGAAATTGGAGATGGGCCAGAGGAAAGAAATGGAAATGATTTGAAAGCAAAAACATCTTATCTATGCTGAGAAATGAAAAGACAGTGGAGCTCTTTATAACCAAAGAGGGAAAGCTATGGGGTGACACAGAAGTTGCTTTCAGTGGAGTGGGTCCCATCTACAGAGGAGTTGGATGACAAGAACCTCTTGCCCCAAATCTGTCTTTTAAGGTAAAGTTCATAGCACTAGAAAAAGGGGAGATGATACCATACTGGCTATTTTTGTACTACTTCTCAAATCTAGCACTTGTTCAATGAAAATACAGGGGTAGAAGGGCATGGTGTCAAGGTATAAAAGACCCTCTTTCAGGGTAAAGAAACATAATTCCCATTCTGTAGTCTATACTAAGCCATTTGTCTTGCAACATAATCCAATCTGTGTCTCAGAAAGGACTTCTGGAGCAGTTTGGAGAATGACCTTGCCCAGGTGGAGGTTGAAGGAAGGAGTGTCCTGAGAAGATGCAGGGAGACTAGTAAGGAGTCACAGGATGAAGATCCATCCCAGGGAATGCTCGTGAGGAAACATAAAGAGCTTCGGCTGCAGAATCAATAGGTCTTGGCAAGTCATGTGGCAGGATCATAATTGAGAGTGACCAACGAACAAGGATGCTTTGAAGTGATATCACAGACCAAGAAGATAATCGACTGGTCTGTTAATTTCCTATTACTACTATAACAAATTACCATAAATTTAGTGGCTTTAAAAAATAGAAATTTTGTTATCTTCTAATTCTGGAGGTCAGAAGTCTGAATGGGTTTCAATGGGCTAAAATCAAAGTGTTCGCAGGGCTACACTCCCCCTGGACACTTCTGCCTCTCTTACAAAGCCCCTTGTGATTACATTGAGCCCAACCAGATAATCAGGTACAGTCTCCCATCTCAAGATGCTTAACCTAATCACATCTGCAAAAAAACAACTCCTTTGCTCTAGAAGGTAATATATCCAGAGGTTCTGGGGACCAGGATATGGAAATATTTGGAGGGGATCTTGATTCGCCCCACCACAGTTGAGATGGAGCAAGTGAGCTTGCTCAGGTATATGCATGTGGCCTTGATAACAAGCTGCTACAGTTGGGCATCTGATTCCTGTCCAGAGATAGAGATTCTGCTGACAGAAGACTGTGATTGTGGTTATGTGGATGGCAAAGCTGAGGAGGGGTGGATCAACACAGGGGCAGGAAATAAAAAGTAACCGCTAGATTTTCTTACTAGCAAAATTCTTGGTATGTCGACTTTTTTGGTTCTCTTGGTGTTAAAGTATAACTCCTGTATTCAGAATGAACCAGAAATTTGTCATTTCATTGCTGATGAAACTGTACCCAGAATAACAGATTTATGTTGGGAGTTCAGTTCCCAAGAACTGTATCAAGGATGGTTGAAATATGGTGTCATTGTACTGTTCTGACCTCCTGTCAGTGTCTCCTGTTAAGTCCATAGTCGCTGCTCTGTTACTGTTCTGTACCTTGCAAACCTTCAGGTGCAGTTTTGATAGGACTGATGACCCTACTGCCCATAAAAAATTATACATGCATTTTGAAATTCAATATTAGGACCATCTCACAGGCCTACACACTTTCAGTGAAATTTTAGAACACAGTTAATATTCTCAGGCAGTATGGAAAATGAAAACATGAAGAGGATTAGTGTGCACAGAGGTGTCTGTGTGTGTGTGTTTCTGTGTGTGTGTGTGTGTGTGTGTGTGTGTGTGTGTATGCGTGTGAAGAACTTGCCTCCAAACCAGCGATGTAATGAAGCCAACAGCTCCATCCTGACTCCTTCACTCACCCCCACCTCCATCCCTGGAATTGATGGTAGTAGCTGCTTTTTGGCTTCTGCAATAGCTGTTGCTGACAGCTACTCGCTGGCTGAGGATAATTAGAGTTTCTCACTCTGGAGCTTGAGCGTGCTCCCTGCAGCCATGACTCCGGCTGCAGGAGGCTGGTGGGGCTGGTGTAGCTACTGCTCTGCTGACTTTCAGATTCTACCTTTTCATTCTATGCACGTGCAGTGGCATTTTAAGGAAAACCACTACTCACAAGTCTCCAGTATACTTTTGCTTTTACATTCTGGATTTTTATGTGTTCATGCAGCAAAATGTGCAAGTATATAAGGATTTAGACTTGTGATTGGAATACAAAAGAACTTAAGACATAGCCCTTACCCTAAAAAAAAAGTACCTAGCATAATAGAAGAGCCTTTATGCAAATACATTTAATACAAAGTTAAATGTAAAGTGCTGTAAGAGAGAGAGGGAAAGTGTGTTAGTTGTTCAACAAGAGAGAGGTTCTTAATGGTGGAAAGAATTCAGAAATTTTTTTCTAAGTTAATATTTAAAATGGATTTTTATGAGTGGCGAGGATATTTAGAACTGGGAAGAAGTTTGGGCAGATGGCATTCTAAACACAGAAACAAAATTAGCAGAAGTCAAGAGAGGGGGAATAGTGTAAGTATGACAAAAACTGAATGGCGTTGTTTGGCTACCATCAGCATAGTGAGCCCATATTACAGATACTTGTATAAAGGCTCTGTGTTGGACTATAAAAGGCTTTGAATGCCATAGTGAGGAATTTGGTGTTGATAGATTTATTTCTAAGTTGTTTTGTTTTTCCTTTTTTTACTTTTTACATTCCTGACTGAAATAAATTCCATCTAGTCATGGCATATTATTTTAATTACTGTTGGATTCTGTTTGTCAGTATTTTATTTGGGATTTTAGCACTGCTATTCCTAAATGAGTTTGCTCTATAGTTTTCTTTTTGGTGCAGTCTGTCAGGTTTTGGTATCAGTGTTACTATTGCCTTGTAAAAGAACTTGGAAACTTTCCGAGTCTTATTTCCCTTCTGCTCTGGAAGAGTTTAACAGTATTAAAATTCTCTGTTATTTTAAAGGTTTGACAAGTTGTGCTCTGGAAACATCTAGGCTTTGCCTGTGCGCATGTGTCCACTTATGAGGATAACTAATAATCTCTTTTATTTGTGTGGTGATTGGTCTGATAGATTTTCTCTCTCTACTCAAAGTAGTTTGACACACTGTATTTTCTATAAAATTATCTCTTTCATCCAAGTTTTGAGTTTTATTTGCATGGAGATGAGCAAAGAAATCTGTTGTGATTATTTATTTTTGTGGCACTGGGGATTAAACTCAGGGGCATTCTATCTTTGAGCTATACCACCAGCCCTATTTTTTATTTTTTCAACTTTTTTTATGTTCATTTATTGGTGCATTGTAATTATACATTTTGATATATGTCAGGGTATGAACATCATACATGCACACATTGAAGCAGGGTCTCACTAAGTTGTTGAGGGCCTTGCTAAGTTGCTGAGGCTGGCCACAAACCTGTGATCCTCCTGTCTCAGCCTCCCAAGTAGTGGGATTACAGGCCTATACCACCACACCTGGCTGTTGTGATTTTTAGAATTTATTTTGTTGTTGTTTGCTTCTTATTGTTTCTTATTTTACACAATTGTATTAACCTCCTTGATTTAACTAATTTTAAGTATCTCTATTGCTTAGATGTTTAAGTACCAGCTTTTCAGTTTATTTTTTATCTATGCCTCTTTCTTCCAATTAATTTATATATGTGCATACCAGTTCCTTTTTCTGCTTTTTCATAGTTTCTGTTTCTTTTAACTCCTTAAGTTGGATGCTTACTTTATTTCTATTCTTCCATGTTTATTGATAAACTAAGTTTATGAATTTTCCTTTCAGCATTACTTTAGCCATTCATGAACTTCTACATATACTTGTTTTATAGGTATTATGAATTTTTTCTTTCTTTGAGCCCCGAAATTATGAGAGGATGACAGCTTTGAGGACAGCCTCCGCAAGTGGTGGGACTCTTAGCAACCTAGCAAGACCCTGTTTCAAAATAAAAATAAAAAAATAGGGCTGGGAGTGTAGCTTGGCGGTAGAATGCACCTGAGTTCAATCCCTAGTAACACACACACACACACACACACACACACACACACACACACACAGAAAGCCACTGGGATACTATGGACAGTATCATTTATAATTAAGAGCCACTGATGTTAGGAAAGTATGTGTTTTAAACTTTTTCTCTCATTCATATGATAATTCAATATGTCTGCTAAAATTTAAAACTGTTTTTTAATTGTACATGAAAAATTGATTGTTTTTTCTCCCCTGGGGATGGAGCAAAACCAATGAAATAGCAATGCCAATGAAAACCATAAGAATGATGGAGTGCTAAAATTGTTTAGGTCACATCCCCCCCCCAATTTTGTCCTATGTTTAGGTATAAGAGACTACAAGGTATACCAAGTAAGCTAACTCGTCCAATAACCTTAAAATAAACACATATCTCATATTTCATCACAGAGTTCTAACTTTTATTACCACCTGCTGCAATTAATCTCCCAAAGGGCAAGCTATATTAAATTGACAAGTTCTTGAATATAAATATGGCTTACTAAATAACATGTATACATCTAAATTTAAACTTCTTGAGGTTCTAAAATAAACACCTAAAATCTCAAGTAAATCTCTATACATAAAGCAGAAAAATTCAGAATTCTGTTGAGAGTGAAACCTTAACTATAAAAATAAGCTCTAAAGTTATTTGAACTCAAAATGAGCTTACTAAAAATTGTGTGCAAACAGTGCAGAAGGAGAATAACAATTTTGAAGCAAGTTTTGGTGAACTCATCAGAATTTGAAAGAATACCCCAAATGTGTGTATAGGATTTGAAGCAGCTTAACTAAAGCTAACACATTGGCATCAAAGTCTTTTGTAGGGTGGTTGAAAATGACTTTGACTGCTATAGAACGGAGAATAAGTGTATATTTTTAGGTATTCACCTGAGCATAGAAGAACCATTCTTAGTGCAGCTATTCTGGTCAGTACTTGAAAACACCTCACAGAAAAGCTGCCGGAAACCTACTGCTGGTGAGAATTAAGTTGTACTATAACTTCAAATGCTGCAAAACATTACTTGTTGGTGACAAAAGGATCCATTGTTGTTTTTTACAGAAAAAGGGAGGGGCCTGAAAGTCAACTTGCCACACACACACACACACACACACACACACATACACACACACACATGGACACACATATATTGCTAGGTTTGGGAGAATTAGAATATGATAAAATTCAATTAGCATAAAAATAACATAGAATTCCATTAAATTAATCTTTTCTGGTAAAGCATGTGATTTAGAGTTTTTGTATATCTCAAAGACATAAGTATCCCAGGTTATGTCCTTAGACCGTAGATTTAACAGCTCACTGACTCATTCTCCCAGTCTAATCCTAGATTTAGTTCTTTCAGGTCTCCTTTCTTTGCATCCAGGTGTACCCTGCACACAGAGCCCTCACTATCTCACCCCTTCCCTCCTTGCTGGTCCTGTTGGTCACCTTAGCGAGTGCCTTGAACTTCTCTGTTTGAACACCTCTCAGTACAGATAAGTTATTCTTAAAACCATCTGTTCTTTTTTGAGGATAGAAACTCTTACATTTTGTTAGGCCACCATTCCTCCTTCATTACTGAGTGCTTAGCAGATTCTAGACACTATTCTCTACTCTTTTAGTTTTTAAGCAACCTTGTGACATAGCTAATGTTAATTATTAGATTTTACTCATAAGGAAACCAAGTATAGAAAGGTTAATAAGTAACCTACCAGAGGTTACACTACTAGAAACAAAACAAAATCAAAAAACAAAAACAAAAACAATGAAGGAACTAGAATTTCTATCTAGGCAATAGGATTTTTCCTCCCATGCTTCTAATTAACCCTATAATATACCATTAAATCTAGTAAGACTTTGAGGAGCAAGACGAAATTAGCAAATCTTCCTAAAAATCTTCCAGTTACAAAGTTCTATAAATCACTAGAGGAGGGGATGGGAGGTGAAATTAAGTTAGACAATAATATTTGATTTTTTAATTCATCATTTTTAATCCCACTAAGGGTTGGTGGTACTCATATAGATGTAGCAGACAAAGCAGTTAACAAAATGTACCAGCTGCACTGTAATGGAGCTTCCGTCCTAGAGAGAGGAGGAAGGTAGAGAAGTACACAGATGTTGAAGAAGATAGCGGCAGGTAATGATCAGAAAGCAATAAGGCAAGGTGATTTGCCTGTACCTCTTCAATTATGCTTCTTTTGATAGGATGCCTTTCTGAGAAGGCAGCATTTGAACTGAGAATATTTGGTATTTAATTTATTAGTAGTAAAAATTAGAAATAAAAATTGCAAATGTGTCAAAAGTTTTAATCCTCCTGTAATACAAATATAGTACATTTTCCCTGTTGCCTCTTTTTTATTGAATATACAATTGAATGTAAGTCAGCTCTTATTTGATATGGATTTGATTGATATTCTAGCCACAGAAAAGCCAGCTGGCCTCATCTACCTTCATGTCTGCCCTGTGAGTTTGATGACTTCTTATTCTTCCCAAATTGTGTTCAGGTGTATGCCTCTTGATTGTATCGGAAACCTGATTTCAAGTGGCTGTCCCGTGTGGTCAGATAAAGTCCAAGCCTCGTTTCTTTCCTTCCCTTCTTCTCTCTCTAGTTACATCTCACACACATCCGTTATTGGATTGTTCCTGGAATCAGTCGGGTCTGGTTGCCATTCCCCTTTCTCTGTAGTTCCTCATTTTAAACAGCTCTTTGCTCGATGGGCTCTGTGATGGTGGGTGACTACAGTCGCTGTGATTTCAAGGCTTTCTCTATAAGGACTATCAATTAGGAATGGGACAAGGAAGAGGGCCGATGTCAATTAATGCCAAGAGTGTGAAAAGTCAGCTAAGGATGCAATTAAAGAATCCTGTCTGGAATATTTCTTCTCCCACAGTTTTCATGTTTAAAACATAAAAAAACCCAAACCCTACTCATTTTTGAAAATTTGGCTAAAAGAGCTGCTGCCATTTCATCCTTTCAAGCTTTTCCTGAGACCTGTTTATGTAACCTCCCCCCTCCCCATCTTATCCTTGGCCTCCCGCGTAACCAGCTACAGTCTGGATATAGTGCTTTATGGCACACTCTGTCTTTCACACTCTGTCTTGGCTGTACTGAGCTCCTAGTGGTCAGGGACCAGGGACCGTGCTGTCCTCGTGTTTATTTTATTATTGAGGTGAAATTCACATAACATAACATTAGCCAATTTAAAGTGAACAGCTCAGTGCCATTTAGTTCATCCACAATGTTGTGCAATCACCACTCCTAGTTCCAAAATATTCTCGTATTCCCTAAAGGAAACCCTATATCTCTTTGGCAGTTACTCCCTACCCATCTCTCTCCAGCCTCTAGCAACCACATCTTATTATATTTGTATCATTGGTGCCTTGCATAGTACCTGGCTCAGAGTAAGCATTTACTATTTTTCTTACTGGAATAATGGATTGGTTTAAAATTCTGCAGGAAGAAGAGCCATCTTTATTTAAATTGCTTTTCTGTTTTGGACTGACCACATGTGTCAGGCAAGTGCCTGGTGCAGGGCATGAACAGTGAACAAAACAGACACGCCCCTGCCCTGGTGGAGTTCAAATCTAACCCAGTGCTGACTAACAGAAATATAATGTGATCCACATGTGTAACTTAAACTCTCTAGTAGCCATATGCATTAGTGTCTTATTGCTGTTATTATTTCCTTATTATCATTCCTATTATTACAAACTAATGGCTTAAAGCAACTTAAATTTGTTCTCTTATGGTACTGAGATCAGAAGACTCACTTCGGCCTCACTAGTAACCAGGTGCCGGCAGAGCTCCGTTCCTCCTGGAGCAATACATAGCAAGTCTGCCAAATCTGAAGTGCATTTTACACAGAAGCACATCTCAGTTTGAACTAGGTACATTCTCAGCACACATGTGGCTCCTGTCTTTCATGTTGGTTAGCACAGATCTTAGGGGATAGAGAGACATTGAAAAAGTAATTACGAGTGTGAAATGTGTCAAGAAAAAGTACACATCCTACAGGACCATGCTCAAGGGAATCCAACCTCATTTTGAGGTGTGGGGAGGTCTCCGAGAGAAAGCAGAAGCCTGATTGACAAGCAGATTGGGTCTGAAGAGCAGAGGGAGGGATTACATGCTTCCTTCCCCTTCCAGGTTAAAACCCTTACATAAGCAGTGTGTTGTGGCCCACTACTGTAATCCCAGTACTTGGGAAGCTGAGACAGGAGGTCACAGGTTTGAGGACAGCCTCAGCAATTTAGCAAGATTCTTAGCAACTTAGGGAGATCCTGTTTCAAAATAAAAAGGACTGGGGGTGTAGCTCAGAGGTAGACTGCTCCTGGGTTCCATCCCCAGTACCTACACACACACACACACACACACACACACACACACACACACACACAAAACAAACAACAAAAACCCACAAAACACCCTTACATAACTTCTGTTGCCCTTGGCAAAGCCCATGTTAAGGATTTTATAGCCATCTAAGCAGGGAAAAGACAGATGTGTATTTCTTAGGCAGTTACTCTGGGTGTTTATACGACCTCATTTTCTTAATTCTTAACTTTGCTCCCTGACTTCTGTTTTTAATTGAAGAAGAAAAAATTTTTACTGGTACATTATTTTCTGTCACCAGTTTCCCATTAGACAATATAGTCAGTATATTTCAATAGAATGTAAATTGTAATAATAATTATTTTAGTTTTTAGAAACTTATATATTGCCGCACATCCCTGAGACGTGCTTTGGTGACTCCTCTTGTGCCCAGGGGGTCCCCTGTAACAGTCGCAGTGTCCACCCTCACCCCTCACCCCTGGCCTCCAGTGTCACTGTCTGCCACCTGTGTGGGTTGTCTTTATGGAAGAGGAACCTGGGGTCAAATTTCAAATGTCCAGGCAGGCATTTTGCTGGGTGAGGAGGATCACCCAGTTATGCTAGGAGTCTGTGTTTTACTCCTCTGGTGACAGTCCTCATCCTGCCACTTTAAGCCACTGGGATAGACAGCTTGTTATTAAGAAGCACCATAAAGTATCTCGTAACGTGCTCCTCTCAAGGAACAGTCGAGGATGGCAGGGGTACATCTTAGGAACAGTTTAATAAAACTGATTTTAGGTGGTTGGAAGGTGTGGATGGAGTGCTGCCTGGTGAAATCTGCAGTCACCTCTGTCCAGAGCAGAGCTGGCATAAATTCCCTGTGTGATGAGCAGGACGTGGAGGGCAGAGACGGCAGCAGTGATATACATCCTGAGACTTACCTGGTTTGTATTATGTAAACCTTCTACCTTTGGCAAACTTTCTTCTTACCTCTCATCTGGCAAATGGGTAGTACTTACTTCCTATTTATTATTATTTATTTACTTATTTATTTATTTAGATACTGGCAATTGAACCCAGGGGCATTCTACCTCTGAACCATACCTCCAGCCCTTTTTATTTTTTTGTTTTGAAACAGATTATCACTAGGTTACTGAGATGCTCACTACATTGCAGAGGCTGTCCTTGAACCTGCAATCCTCCTGTCTTGTCCTCCCAAGTCTTGGGATTACAGTCGTGCACCCCATGCCCGGTGCTTGCTTCTTTTTTAAAAGAAGACTCAGAGACTTGAGGTGTCAGATGGAGCCCAAACATCTTAATAGCTCTTGGGAAGCCATGCAGTCCACAGCCTCCTACAGGAGGGCTTCATGGCCATTTGTTTTCAGTGAAGTTAAATATTAAAGGGACAAGTGGTTCACTCCATACTTGATGTTTGCACCTCCCCTTTCAAAACTAAAATGTTCTTTAATTAAATGTGCTTAAAACAAATTTTACATTGAGTCTTAGGAAACCTGAAGTCCAATAAGTAATAAGCTCTGCAGATGCATTCGGGTCTCTTTCCTGCTGCATCTCCCCAGAAAGCGGGGTTCCTCTCCCTGCTATCCCTTCCTGCTTTCCCTGCCTCTGATCTGGCTAAGAGGAGACTTCCCTGGAGTCTTCTGGATGCTGACTACCTTCTCTAATCCCTGACACTCTTTATTTTCTTAGTCTTATCTCTATTTGAGGCCCTACTTTGAAGAAACTTCCACAAGGGAAAGAAACAGAACACAGAGCTTTAACTGGCCCATCTCCCTTCCTATCACATTTCAATACAGATTCTACAGCCCTGAGCAGGTGCAAGCGGAGGGCAGTTGGGTGTCTGTCAGAGAGATGCCAGTCATTGCAGGAAATGCGGAGTAAGCTCCCTCCTCTATGCCCAGTGTCTCTGCAGTGGATCCGTGTAAAGATCCAGGCAGCAGTGGTTCCAGACAGAGGTTCTTGAGGTTCTATGACCAAGTATGTTTGTAGGAAACCAATGGTTTCTCTTTATTGAGCACTCATGCTTGACAGGTGTTTAAATAGCATGGATGCCCTGACTTGGATCAAAGTTAAAAGCAAAAGTGTGTGTTTTAGTTAGCAATGGGAGTTTTTGAATCCTGAGTGTTCTTCCACCTCTCAGACTTCTGGTTTATAATGAATTACAGAGTTTAAAAACTTTGGAAGCAGTATGCATGATGCACACATTAAGTCATTTCCATTAATGTCCACTAAGCATTGATTTTAACCCAGAACATTAATTTTAATAGAAACTAATGTTTTGTACATTGAAGGTCAGTTAATTGAGTGGGTATATGCCACAGAGCGCTCCGGCTGAAAGGATCCTTTCATTTGTAGAACCTGCTGACAATACTGCACTTTCACTAATTGGACGGGGAGCGCAGTTTGGTGACTTGCTTTCCTAATTGTCATCTTTCTAACCTTTTAGGACCCCTGCCTACCTGCAAAGCCCTTCTCATGGCCTCTTGTTTTTTCCCATCAGATTGGCACATATATTATTACATTTAAAATAGCACTTAGTCTGTCTTGTGGAGCATTAGCCTTGAAGATTTGCAGTCCATGTTATAATTTCAAGGGGGAAAATTGGTTAAATGACAGGAGAAATATGGCAGTCCGTGAATAAAATTCTTTCTGAGTTTCATTTTCTGTTCTAGTCATCCATATCCCTGTCACTAACCTCATTAGGTCAAGGGCTTAGAGGCATTCTGTACAGAATTGGCATATGTTTGTGTGACAGGGGCACACATTTTGGCATCTGAACAGTGATTTTCCTTCCTGTTTGGGGGAACAGCCATTTTCAGATACCTCTAATTTTTAACTTGAAAAATTAATATTGCACAATGCATTTTGCCTCAGGAGGCCTTTACAGCCAGATACTGAAGTTTATCTTGCTTTTCCCACAAGCCTGGGAACTACTCTCAAACTTCAGCAGCTGTTAAGGTCAAGCAATTAGATTAACTTCTCTGGCAGGACTGAAGTTTTGGGCTGCTGTTCTTTTATTTATCCTAAAGTTATCAGGCATTAGAGGCAAGTAATATACTATGGGTTTGAATCATTAAGGAATGTTTCTTTATTGAGCTGTGCATGGTGGCACACACATGTAATCGCAGTACTTGGGAGGAAGATCACAGGTTTGAGATCAACTTCAGCAACTTAGCAAGACTCCCAGCTAACTAAGGAGACCCTATTTCAAAACAAACAAACAAAATTAATAAAAGGATTGGGGTGTAGCTTAGAGGTATAATGCCCCTGGGTTCAATCCTCAGAACCACACATGCACAAAAAAGGAGAATGAGAAGGAGAAGGTGGAGGAGGAGGAGGAGGAGGGGGAGGGAGAGGGGGAGGAGAAGAAAGAAAGAAAGAAGGAAGGAAGGAAGGAAGGAAGGAAGGAAGGAAGGAGAGAGAGAGAGAGAGAGAGAGAGAGAGAGAGAGAAATGCTTCTTTATTGAAAAGATTATAGGAAAAAAATTGGTCATGTTCATATTGAATGTGGACCATGGAAGGAAATGTCTGTAGCCTTCAGTGGATGTCTTGGTAACACACTGGCAGTGCTGTATTGCCAGCTTATGTCTGGAATAGTTCATCACCGCTGAGCAGATGCCAGTATGAACTAGGTCATACTGGAGGCAATGCAGGCAGATGCACAAATTTCTTTATACTTGGAGTGACAGTCATTGCATTTTATTCATGCTAATTTTGACAGTGTCACAGCCTCTCTGAAATATGAATACATGTATTATAGTGAGTCTTGGAAGCATCTAGAAGTAAAAATCAAACTAGTTCTAGAGGATTCACATCTCCTTGGTACAGTTAAATAACTCTCAACTATTAAGGCATGGAATCAGAGGAAGGGAGGGGCATAAGGGTGCATGGGGTTCTAATACAGACATTTTTTAGTACTTTCTTGGTTGCAGACACACCGAAGGGTGTTGGTTCATAAAGGAACATCAGTCGCATGAAAGGAGAACATGAGGTAAAAATGGGCAGCGTGGGGACATGGAGCAGTGGCGTCCAGTGAGTCCTCGTCACCAGCAGTCATTAGCATGCAAGCCTACTATTAGTTTTCCCTGCTTTATGTGATTCCCTTGACCAAGCAGGGAGCCTTTGGAAGAATAGTGGCAGTTAATATCACACAAGTTATTGTTTCTTTCTGGAATGCCTTATATTTTTAGTATCAGTGAGATCCTTCTCTTTCCCCATGTGCCTCTAAAAATTTAACGAGAATCAAAGAATGCATAATTTATATTTGTCCCAGAGGTAACAGAGTGACTCAATGATATCTACGAAGGGATGATTTTAAATTTCATGTCTTATGCAAGAGGTGATTTTTATGTGGAAACTGCAAGAATTGGCCTCAGGGATAACCAGATAATTATCCCTCTAACAGCAGAGATAGATTCCAGGGGGATTGTAGCTGAGGGCTGTGGCAGATCAGCTATGCCCTTGTGGATCACGGTTGCCACAACGGAACGCATAGCAACTGATGCACCGCACAGAGCACACCTTATTTCTCCCTCTGGAGAATGCTGCTGGAGACCTTGGTGTCTCAAAAGGCAGGTGAGCACAGGTTTCCTGTGGAAGAATTCAGGGCAAGGTTGAGTGAGATGTCTGTTTATAACAGCAGCAAACAAACAAAAAAATTGCTTTCTCCATTCTGGTCCCCGGGGAGCTCACTGCTAATCAGATGAAATCCATTAGTACTTGATCCTCAATTGCCACAACTTCCTCAGCTCATCATTGCTTTCACTGCCCCCAGAGCCCCAAACCCTCCTCACCTAAGCCCCGTGGTGTATGGAATGCTGCATTTGGAAAGGCCTAAGGGGCAAGAGGCCAAAATAGTATTCTTCTGTCTTCAGCTTGATCAAAAATCTCTTGTTTTGTTCTCTGAGTCAAAAAATTTTTATCATTTGCTTTTAAGCATTGTGTGGTTAGTCAATATTTTCTCTGGGAAAATTTTGGTACAAAGATACAAAATCTTATGACCTAGTGGGGGCAAGTCTTTTGTAAGGAGAGAAAGGCTGGCGGAAAGGGGGGATTGTTTTCCAGCCTGATTTTCCATTTTCATATTGTTTATGTGTATTGTATACATACATTTTTGTCTTATATAGTAATTTTTCTATCAGAGTAGGCTCTTGATGGTCTCTTATTGAGTCTTACTCCTAGAACTTTCTGCTTACTAGACTCAGCCACCCACTCCTGCTCTGAATCCTGTCTTCTTTTGCTTCTGAGATGCATCTGACGCTTGGTCCACCTCTTATATGCACATATACACAGAGCAAACAGATGTGTAGAGATTGCTGGAAAGGACTTTAGAGATTATCAACTTCAATCCCTTCATCTCTCAAATGTAGAATTGGAGGCCTTTTTTTAATTTCTTTTGAATACTGGATATGGAACCCAGGGCATTCTACCTCTAAGCTATACCCCCAGCCCTTTTTTAATTTTTCTTCTTTTTTTTTTTGCGGTACCAGGGATTGAACGCAGGGGCATTCTACCTCCGCGCTACGCCCCCGGCCCTATTTTTTTTATACTTTATTTTGAAACCGGGTCTCACAAAGTTGCGGAGGGCCTCACTAAGTAGAGAGAGAGAGAGAGAGAGAGAGGGAGGGAGGGAGAGAGGGAGAGCGCTCGCGCGCATGTGTGAGTTGAGGCTGGCCACGAACCAGGATCCTCCGGTCTCCGCCTCCCAAAGTACTGGGATTACAAGCGTGCGCCACCATGCCCGGCTGCCTTTTTTAATTTTTAATTTTGAAATAAGGTCTCACTAACTTGCTGAGGGTCTCAATAAATTGGTGAAGCTGGCCTCAAACCTGTAATTCTCCTATTTCACCCTCCCAACTACCTCACCCTCCTCTTCCCACCTGGACGAGCAGCCACCGAAGCTTCCTGCTCCAGACGTGGCCTCCATAACAAGTCTGGGTGGGAGGCTCTCATGCGCTCTCACTCACTGAAGTCTGCTTTCTCTTGGTCTTTTCCCTCCACAGAAATTGCTCTGAATGAGGCCTTGTTTTTCCATGCACACTCTTCTGAAATTGTAAAAATCCGTCATCTGATCATTATGAGGCACTGTCATGATTGATACCCCTTCTTATTTTAAGTTGTTAATGCCTTTGGCATCTGAGGTCCTCTGGGTTCTTCCTTATCATTCTTACCATGCCTCCACCTTTCTGCAGCTTCTTCACTGATCTTTAAATTTTGGGTCAAGTTTCAGGTAAACTGCAGGGTTCTTTTGATGCCTCTTTCCCTTGTCTTTGATTAGGTCCCGTTTGTCCCTCCATGGCTTCCGGTCCTACCTATGTACTGATTACTCCAAAATGTCTGTCTTAAGTCCCAACCTCTTGGTCCAGCTCTAGGCCAACATTTCCCAATTTTCTGATTTCTTCTATGACAAAACTAATGGAGACTCAAAGGAATCCTCAGTTATATTCAATATGTCCTAAATCGTACTGGGTGCTAAGAAAAGAGAAACAAATAATGATAAGGTTTTTCTCACAATGAATTCACAGATAGTAATTTAAACCAATTAATAAAGTCTATGTTTGGTGCAACTTGTAGAAATAATTATGGGAGGGATATAGAGCTAGTCCAGAGAAGGGAAAGGTTAACTTTTTCCAGGGTATGGCACAGGGTGATTTCTGAACTGGGTTTTCAAAACCAAGTTGGAGTTTGTCAAGTAGACAAAAAAGCAGAAAAGACATTGAAATGGCAGGGGAATTATAGGAACATCATGGTGTGGCCAGGGAGCCATGCGGGGCCCCTTCTTGGAGGATAAATGGTGGGGTGAAGCTGAGAGAGACTGCAGGGTCCAGGTGGAGAGAGATGGTTCTTGTACTGCTGCAGATCTTGCTCTTCATACTCCAAGTAAAAGACTTTAATAAAGGAAGAGGCATTGTCCCCATCTGCCTCTCCATGCAGCAATCCCAGGGGGTGGACCCTCTGCTTCTGAACATCTCGCTGGGAGAGTCTTAAACCTAAATATGTGGGTTAAAATGAAATCAAAGTTTTCAAAAAGAAAACCATGGTCTGTGAGCCAAAACAAAGAATCTGAGGTACTGATTGAGGGAGTCAGAAAACAGAATAAGTCTTAAGTTGATTAATGAAGGTGATCTGAGTGAATATCTGTGCTCTACTACTACCATCCATCCATCCTTCCATCCTTCCATCTGTGTGTCTGCAATGGTATCTGCAATGGGTAGCTTTTACATATTCATGTGCTATGTATCAAAAGAGAGCCCAATGAGAATAAAGAACTAGAGATGGAAATGGCAAACATGGCCCAATAGTGTTATGGGAAGGCTATTTTAATAGTGGCATGGATGGAAAAGGGGAGAGAGAGGCTATTGGCAGGACAATGCTTCCAAGGTCTATTAAAGCATTTCAGGTCAAAGGTAAGTGAGTGGATGAATGAAAGAAAGAATACACTTATATTTAAGGCTATACATCTATTTAGTGTTTGTTATCTTTTTCTAAAGATTTTTTTCCAAAGAGACCTCCGCCATATTTGACACTACCATTTATTGAATGATTTATTGAGGTACAAATATTTACTGAATACCTACAAATGCTGTCAGCCCCAGGGATTTGACAGACCTGCACCCATGGGCAGTGGACATCATGAAATCATTAGATTTTACTTTCCCACCATGCCCAGGGTCAGGATTCTCAAGTCAGGCCTCTAGACAGCCAGTACTAATAGATAAGAATTGGCTTTTGAAATGAAATCTGTTTGCCTTCTTCTGTCTAGTCTCATTAATAGAATGAGTTTTAAAAACTTACTGATTGAGGGTATGAAAATAATAATTATGCTAATGGACGCAAATCAACAAATTAGTTTAGAAATTTGAAATTTGGCAGACTAAGAGAAACACAACACTGGAATTTTAGGACCCACTCTAGATGAAAGGATGGCTGAGTCTAAAATTGGCGACTGTGTTGGGGACACATAATTTTGGGCACATTGTTCTTTCTTATGTTGTTCTCCTCTCTCAACTTGTGATATGATTTGACTCATAGAAGGTCCATGGAGTGGAACAATCTAGTGAAATGTTCTTGGGAAGGAATTATCAAGTTGACATGTTTTAGGTTAAAGTACTTTTATTCTCTCACTCAGTGACAGAAATGGCCAGGGAAGTCTCTGGCTTTCTTCTGAGGGCACCCTGGCACAGTTGCTAACAAAAACCCTCCTCCTTCAGCACAGCTGAAATTTTAAGTCAAATGTAGCTTGTTTTTAACATATGTCATTCTCTATGGGCAGTGTGCTGCATGCCTGCCGGTTGCTCTAGAAGGTTCCATACGTGCATGGAAAGGGAAATGTTTTCTGCATTAGCCTTTGCAGGCAAAGCATTTATCTGACACCTTTTATCAAAATATTGTGGTACTAGTTGTATATTATCCTATGTAACTTAAGTTTATACCTAACAGTGCCACTTGTCAAAGAATTGAAAGGAGACTGCTATTCTATCACAAAGAAAAGATTCATCGTCTAGGGATTTTTCATATTATGATTTGAAAGTATAATAGATCGGCATTTTTATAGAAGGGGAGCATTTTCTGTAGATTTTAGAGATCCAAAGTAAACATCTTTAAATGTCAAAAAGCTTTAAAACCCAAGCAGGCTATAGTCTCATTATAGAGCAGTCTGGCTAGAATTCACAAATTGAAATATCCTGCCATAAAGTTTATTGTAAACAAGAAACCAGGAAAAGGCATATGTGCGATTCAGTAAATATCAAGTGCAGGCTTTCTACTTTGTTAAACCCAAAGAGGTCTGAAGTTATATAATCATACCCTGACTCATGTTATCATGATTTGCAAACCTACTTTGTAAATTCTGTGTCTCCTCCTTGCAGGGTGTGGGGAGGGAGCAGAGTAGACGTATAGATTAAGCACCAGACTCTCTTCTATAAAACTCTCTATACCTCAGTTCTTTCCTTGAAATGACAGACATTTGTGATTCTCATCTCCTACTTTTTGTAAGATTAATTAAGTAATTACTGGGCCACATCTAGATGGAGGTAAACCAGTCTTTGAGAATTGCATTAATCATTTCAAGTAATTAAAAAATTTTTAAATAAAGTACCTCTTGGCAAGCAGTTTTTTATTGGATATGATTTTGTTCATTTTAAAACATTAAATATTTAAAACTACTATAGAAAGGTTAGATAAAAGGGAGAGTGATAGAACTCATTGGGCTTAAGATCACATTATTTTTGAAACAATAATAGGGGTAAAATGAGATTAAAAATGAATGCTGATATGGGGAAAGCTCTTGATGCAGACATTGTATTAAAATATGTTATTTGCTAACTATTCAAAGCATAACAAATATGTTCTGATACCTTCCTGTTATGGATTTAGTTACATGGTTTTTACTCCAAGCTTCTAGGCCACTAATTATGCTATTGGGTTTTACTTGTATTTTTTTTTCCTCTTCATCTATTTTAGTGAGTTTTCAAAAGTTCTTGGAGAGACCAATTAGGAAGTGGCATGGAAGCATTTAACTAAACATTAATTTCTTGGATGGAATGGCATTTTCCATTGGCTATCTCTTTTTCTGGAATGGCCAGTTGTTTCTGCTTATTCTTATTTTAGATGGTCTGGACCTGGTCATTGAAAAAAATAATAATAGGCAGGACTTTAGCTGTAAGAATTGCAATGATAAGCCAACTTCAAAAATAATAATGCCATGCTCTTATATATTACAGTAGTTTATAATTTGTAAGGCATTTTCACATACATTAGCATTTAAACTCATTTCAAATATGTGTAAGTTCAGTAAGATATTAAATTTGTTAAAGATCTATAGTGTTAGCTTTCCATCACTATAATGCAATAGCTGAGATAAACCAGCTTATAAAGAGAAAGGTCTGTTTTGGCACGTGGTTTTGGAGGTTCCAGTCTGTGACTGATTGGCCCATTATTTTGGGCTTGTTGTGAGGCAGTCCCTCGTGGTGGGGGTGCTTTGTGGATCAAAACTGCTTACATTATAAACCAGGGACAAAAAAAAAAGGGAAGGGGCCAGGGTCCCACACAATCCCCTTCAAGGGCATGCCCTCAGTGACCTGAAGACCTCCCACTAGGTCCCACTTCTTAAAAGTCCCTCCACATCTCTCAATAGCACCAATATGGGCACCAAGCCTTTCACAGATGGGCCTTTGTAGGATTCAGTACCCAAACTATAGCATATACCTCTCTTCTGAGAGTGGAGATAATATATTATCCTTATTCTTCTTTCAGTTGATTCTAGCCCAGGTAACAAAAAGATCTGAGCTTCTAGCCTTAGCTCTTTTTCCTTCAGAAATAATACTTTATTCCCCAAATAGCCAGTATTCTTTCTCTATTGCTGCAGATGGAAATATTTTTCAAAAATAACATTTAACAGAAGATAGACATGTTGTTGACATTAATAACGATACTTTGTACATTCCAAACTCAGAAATAAAATACATTTACTTACCCTGGGGGGTCCATCTTCTTTAAGAGTTAATAGTATGATAGAATTTATGTGATATAGTGAGTATAAAAATCATTGATCTATGCATTGATAATTTGCCTTAGAATGACTCTACTTGAAATCTACAAAATACCTAGAATTTTGTCCAAGTCTACTGAATTTTAATCTTTATAATCCTGGAATAATTATCCTTTTCAAGAAAGCAAAATGACCTCAGAGAGATATTTGGTCTTACTATTTAAAGAACTAAAAAAAATCTAATGTCAAATACAAACTGGCATATTAATTCATGAAATAGCCTGATTGATAACAGTGTCTCAAGTCTGCCTCCTTAGCATTTATGGTCAGGGGCTGCAGGGACCAGCCTGGAAAGTTCTTTACATTTCTGCAGGACAGGTGTTTATCTTGTCAATTATTTACCTTGGAGATAAAATTCTGGAACACAACTTTTCTTTCTTAAGTTAGGGATTACAGATACTTCTCTGATAACAGCTGACTAGGTTTACTAATCGAGAGCAAAGAATAAGTAAACATTGTCTTATTTAAATAAACAGAGTTGGAGATGTTTGAGAGGTCAACTCCTTGGCATTCTACATTTTGAAAGGAATTCCCTGCTATCCAGATGCATTCACACCAGTTTATTCTCTGTCCCTGAGGTCATGCAGTGTTTTGTTACAGCTCTTCCCACCCTGGGAAGGCGCACAGCACTTCCCTTTGCTTATTTTAGTCCTCCTACTCAACTCTGGCCTGTTCCTCACTGCATTTCTTGACTGCTCCTTTGGGGGCCCCCTTTTCCGTGGCTGGTAGTACTTGCTTGTCTTTTGTAAGGTCTAGTGGACTTCATCACACTCTAATTTATATTGTTGTCTATATTAATTATTATTATGTTGACAGGCTACATTTATCTAAAACTCCCCATGTGCATGCCAGGCACCACTCTATATAATAATTTCTTGCATCCTATAGCAGTATCCTATAGCATCTTTCATTATTCCGGCATACTGTACCTCTCTTATCCTTACGGATAAGGAATCTGAGGTCCTGAGAGGTTATCTGGCTCTGGGTGATGCAGTTACGCAGATGGAGGGTCAGGATTTGCATGTTCGGCCAGCTCCAGGACGTGCTCTGCTCCCCATCTGCTCATCTGCACAAGCACAGGCGAGCTCTTTGTTGGCTGGACTGGGGCCTCACATTCTGTGCATACCAGTGGCAAGTACAGTCAGTGTGCACAGAGCACACCCTAGTTGTTGCTGATGATAAGGAGGAGCGTGTAAAATCCTAAAATATAAGGTCTAGGGTAATGGCTGTTAAAATGCAAAAGGAATCCTAGCAATTCCTTTCTTAAGTTAGGGATTAGTGCTACTTCTCTTATAACAGCTGAATTTCTTTAACAATAATAATTCTCTAGCTCTTCCTTTGGGTTATACACTTCACCCTGTCTCCCATTCTTACCAAAACTGTTGGTAGGGAAGCAGGAGAACAAATAAGAGTAAAAACACAAAAATGGTTTGCTGGTTTTTAGTTACTCCAGAAACAAGGGGCAAACACATTTAGGTGGAAATCCCTACTGAGAATAAGACCAGAAGCTGCCAGAAAGAAAACTGCCTTATAGAGGGCCTCTATGACTATGTGAAACTTGAGGGAGCTCCCTTCCACTAGTCAGTCCTGTTGACCTTGTTACCTAAGGCTAGCTAACACTTGAAGAGAGCACCTCGTGGTTGTCAGTGCACGATCTGTTTCATGGTTACTGATGCATTGTTTAAATGCCTTCTCTTCTAGAAGATTGCCCTTCTCCTGAACAAATCAAAGCCAGTAGACAAATGTAATTAGGACAAGTATTTGCAGTACATATGAGAGGGTATGGGCTGATTTCCTTGCTACATAAGGTGCTCATATGTATCATTCAATAAAAAGTAATAATTTAATAGGAGAAAATATGTAGAGCATGAATGGACAGTTCAAAGAATAATACAATGCCAGCAAACATGGCCTCATTGATGATGGAAACAAAATTACAGTAGGACGGTATTTTTCTTTTTTTTTTTTTGCGGTATCGGGGATTGAATGCAGGGGCGTTCTACCTCCGCGCTACGCCCCCGGCCCTATTTTTTTTATGCTTTATTTTTGAAACTGGGTCTCACAAAGTTGCGGAGGGCCTCGCTAGGTAGAGAGAGAGAGAGAGGAGAGAGAGAGATTGATTGATCGATCGCGCGCGCGCGCGCGCATGCACACTGAGGTTGGCCGCGAACCCGGATCCTCCGGTCTCCGCCTC
>PVJS01021959.1:0-30958 GCA_004027185.1 Glis glis
CATGGAATTACTGTCATAAACAAGGTGTATATATGAGATTATGCCAACATCATTCTCAGTGCTACATGTGGGGGGGAGGCGGGGGGGAGGTGGGGGGGAGGGACACCAAGAGCTGTGTGCATGTATGTTAACACCAAACTGATACTCAATGTGATGTGAGACTACAATGCACCAATAAAAACATGAAAAAAAAATAAAATAAATTAAAAAAAATAAAAAAATAAAAATAATCACTTTTCAAAGTGAATAATAATGTCACCTCATTTTGTTATTGTTGGTGTGGAGGAAGCAGACAGAACTGTGAAAACTTGTATGATTTTAAAAAAAAATCTAAAGTCTATTCCAATACCCTGATACTCATTTTCCCCCATTCCTCAACACTTGAGTAAGCTGTGCCTTCCCAGTTGAAAATCACCGTGTGAGTTTCCAAGAATAATGAATTTTTAAATGCTCCACTTAGTGCATTTAAAATTTAACTTAACCTTTTTTTCGGTACTGGAGATTGAACCCAAGGGCATTCTACCTCCGAGCTACACCCCCAGCCCTATTTTTTATTCTTTATTTTGAAACAGGGTCTTACTAAGTTGGAGAGGGTCTCACTAAGTAGCTGAGGCTGGCCGCGAACCCGGATCCTCCTGTCTTAGCATCCCAAGTACTGGGATTACAAGCGTGCGCCACCACGCCCCGCTTAACTTAACATTTTAGACCCATTGATTACACCTTCAGGAGTATTTTGCTGAGCAGATGTGAGAGTTGGGACCGGGAATGTCATTCTACCTTCCTATTTGAGTCATCCATCTTTCAATGTAGAGGCCGGCGGGAAAATGAGGTTTGTCCACTGTCTACCTCGACCTGTAACTGGGATGAGAGTGGAAGTCTAGGGACTTCCACAGTCTTGGAGAAAGGCTGATTTCTGTTGGAATCACTTATCTGTCTCGAAAGAAGGATTCTTTTCCCTACACATAACCGTTAATATCCATTATTACTTGTTTAAAAGTTAACAACAGTTTTTTATTATTATCAGACAATAGGGTTTTTCAAAAGTGTCCATTTCTTTTCTTTTTAGTTTGTTGGTTTGAATCAAGCCATATTCATACATTGAATTTGTTTGACAAAGGTTTTTATTATTGTTGTTTTAGTTCGGTTTTTTGGTACTGAGGGATTGAATCCAGGGGCGCTCTACTTCTGAACTACCCCCCCTCTTTTTGAAACATAGTCTCACTAAGTTGCTGAGTCTGTTCTCAAACCTATGATCCTCCTGCCTCAGCCTCCCAAGTACTGGGATTACAGGTGTATGCCACTGCGCCCAGTTTAACAAAGTGTCTTAATCTATAGATGCTAGCATGAGCACACGCACACTCCCCCCCCCCTTATCTTTTACAGTTTGTTTGTTGAAGAGACCAAGCTGTTTGTCATGTCAGACTGATTTTCCACAATCTGAATTTCAATGACTGGATCTCCCTGATGTTGTTTAACATCTTCCTCTGTCCCCTACATCACTGTTTCACAGTCTTGAGATCACAGATAGAGAAGCACTAGAACTCCGCAGCTGAAAAGGCCTTGAAGAACACCAGGAACCACAGCTTTTAGGAGCTAGTGAGGACAGTGGGCCAAAGAGCATTGAGTCAGGCGGGGCCAGCCGTTGACAATGCAATAGCTACTTCCTTACACCCCAAAATTCTTTCTTTCGTTTCAATATAACAGAGAACTACAAGTCACCAGGTGTATGCATAACTAGAATTGTCTGTAAAATAAGCTTACGGACACAATAAAGATTGCATAATTCTGTATAAAAAGGACCAATGGGTCCTTTTCAAGTTACTAGGGTTTTACAGAGCTGGTTCATTATTATGAAGACACCGAGTACACGTGGAATAAATATATTCCTGGTAAAGGAATATAAACATGGAGGAGAGATCAGTTATTTTAGATTAAAAAAGAAAGAACTGGAAAACTACTAAAAAGTTTGTGTAAAAAAAAATCAAAGGAGATACAGAAACTAGGGCTAAGCCAAAAAGTTGGCCCCCTCCTTCGACTCTTGTTCCATCCCTGGGCTTATTGATTCTACCCCCTTCTTAACTCCATTGACTTCTGACTACTCCCCTGCCCTAGCCCAGGCAATACCATATTGATCCCACTCTACAATAACTTCTTTTCTAGTCTCCCTGCCTTCTCCTCACCCACTCCTCAGGGTCTTGCTCCTTTCCTGCTCCCCCTTTTTTTGTTTTGCTACAAGAAGGCAGTATGATCTTTCCAAAACTCAACTTTTATTCCCCACCTTACTTTCAAAATAAAGGCCAACTCCTGAGCATGTTTGGCATGGGTCCTGTTTCTTTGCATCTTATTTCTCTCTCCTGCTCCCCCTGCCCAGCGCACTCCTGTCCCCATGTCCAGACTCTTCACCTGAAACACCTTTGTACCCTCAGCTCATACCTTGCACGTCACTTCCTCCAGACACCTTTCCTACCTCTGCCATGCAATTACCCCCCCTCCATCAGTAGTCACCTCCCCCAGTCAACTGAGTCATGAAAGCAGGGACCATTTCGCTCAGCACTCCATCCACAGGGGCTGGCAACAGTCAAATTTTGAGATTCCAGAGAGTCTTAAGTTATTTTATAAAGTGTTGTGAAAGTCTCCACTTTCATTATAAAAAGTGTTATATACCAGGCATAATAATTTTTGGAGAGGTTATTGAGGGAGGGAGGAAGCATCAAAGTTCCAAGTTCTGAAACTATTATACTGCTCCCTTGAGCAGTATTAGACCAGAAAAAGAAAATATTGAACCCTTGATTTAGAGAAATACTGTGCCCTACTGCCAATCTATACGGCTGGTGTTTTTTCCCCTCCTCCTCCTCCTTTTTAAACAGGCAAAGAGAGCTTTGCCTTGCCGTGCTTTTCCTGGAAAGATTCACTGATTCAATCTTTCAGTTAATATTTGGGGGAATGCCTGCCGAAGCCAGGGCATGAAATTCAGCCCTAGGACATGAGTCTGTGCCCGCCATTGAAAACAGTGAGCATTACATGGAAGCCCGCCGCTTGCCAGCTCCTTCGCTTCCCTGACAGGCATTTCCGGATGTGAGGAAAGATTTATCTTGGCAACCCCCCAGCTGCAACAGGCATGGGTGAGTGAGCACACACACACACACACACACACACACACACACACACACACAGGCACACACCATCTCAGTTCTTAGGATCATCTGTCTTCAAAGTTTGGAAATTGAATTTACGCTACAGCAGAATAGTTGGCTCTTGGTAACTTTCAAGGGGAAAAAGGGCATCTTTCCCTCCCCTGGAGCTGAGTGCAGCAGCTTAAAATAGAACAATGTGTGTTTGGTGTGTTCTTTTCATCCTCTGCTTCAATAACAGGTGTACAGTTACAGACACAAAGAGCTAGATTCACATCTTCCGCAGGCCCCCAGAGAATTCCCATAGTTACCCACGGAGCAAGAACTGGGCCTAAAATGATTCGTAAAAAGAAAGTAACCCAATATAGCTGTGTATTACCAGCACTGCCATATCACGTGGCTCTATTCTTCCACAGTGACTCTAGGACGCAAATGCACAGCGGAAGAACAATTCTTAGGAAACTTACACACGCCCGTTTTCCAGACCACAGAATAAAGCTAATACCTCTAAACGTTGAATTGGAGAAACCGACAAGGCTACTGTAAATTGCAGGCTGGGAAATGGCCGGGCGAGAGTTCAGAAAACTGAACTATTCCCACCAGAGAGCACAGGGACTCTGTAAACTCCATGCGACATGTCCGATGGATGTGCTGGTTTCCTTTTGAATGCATTTGCAAAGATGTGCTCCTCATGTTGTTGCATGACCTCTGAGAAGCACCGGCCTCACTTTGGCTTTGAGATTGAATTCCTGGCCCACTTTGCAACATGCATGATAAGTGATGGTATTAATGAATACGTCCGCTCGTGAGTTTACAGCGTGGAAGCAGCAGCCCCTGCTAGCACACTTCTCGACAGCTGCTTGCAATTCCTTCACGTTCTCTCCCTGAGGAAGTGGTTCATAATAGATGTGAACAGATGCTAGGTGTTTGGCAGCATGGTGAGGGATACTAGTTTTCAAAAATTGGGTTATTTCATGTCTCGTAATTAGAATTTCAACAGCCTGTAGGCTTCCAGTGTGTTCCCGTGTTCACATAAACACTTAACTTCTGGCTCCACATTTACCTCTCACCAGTTCTTCTAACCTATTTATTGGTTCTGACAGCACCACTACTAAATTCTTGGCTCTCAAAGGCGAATCCGGTAAACATGTAGGAGCATATCTGAGTTGGCGCCAAAATTGCTTTTTTTTTTTTTTTGGTGGTACTGAGTGTTGAACCCAGGAGTGTTCTACGCCTGAGCTACACCCCAGCTCGATTTTATTTTTTATTTTGAAACAGGGTCTTATTAAACCTGTGATCCTCTTGTTTCATCCTCCAGAGAACTGGGCTTACAATCGTGCACCCCAGCGCCTGACTTTGCTCGTCCTTTTTGGATGAGCTTTGCCCATTTTCCCCAACAGCATTGCCAGAACTCCAACTTATAGGTTATTAGTTTCCCAAGTCCCCCTGTCCCGGCTGCCTCTTTTCTGCTGCCACATGTAGATCCCTTCTTTCTCAACCCCAGACACTGTTCTGTCTGGTGGAATGCTGTGCTCCTCTGGACTCCTGAGCTTTGAGAGCCAACACTAGGTTGTATTTCTATCACTCCTGAGCCTGACATACAATAAGTAAGTGCTCAATACATGTACCTCGACTGAACCAAGGATGGTTAGCTAAAAATAAGGAGAATGTTAATACTTCTTCATCAGCTGCAATTTGGAAGACTCAGAATCCCCCTCTGAGGGGGTGCTCCTGCCCCCCTCGGGCTGTGATGGAGCATATTGAAAATTATTTGGATACGCAGAGAATTAGGGGAAATGACTTGGATGCAGTGTGAGTTGGCTGAGCCGGTGGAAACCTTCTCAGGGGGGTGGATGAAGGCTCCTCTGTGTGTCATTTGTATCGATTCCCCATGCATGGATAGCCCATTCGCCCCACTTCTTTATGCATTTGTGTCCTCGATTTAAATATTTTGCATTCCTGCTCACTTGGAAGCTATTCCACAAGCATCCATGGGGCGTTTTGCACATGCTTGCTGTGGACTTCAGAGGCAGGACTACGCCGCCGTTTCCTTTATTTGCTCTGTCAAACCTCGCGTGGCTCTGCGCCTTCACTGGGTGTGCCATAAATGGTCCTGACGGCATCTGCCACATCTGCCCACTCTGTCCCCTTCCTCGTCCTCATTGCAACAGCTGTTGCCTAGCAGAGGTTGCTGATTCATTCAGGACTGATCTCCTCTGGCTCGCTGTGCTGGGTGCTGAGGAAGGAAGTCACAGAGCCTTAAACACAGCCTGCAGCCCCGGGATCTCCCTCCTCTGGACAAGATGTTTCCATCTGAAAAGTTGAACAGGGGCCAGCCGAGGGGTGCCAAGGACACTCCCGCTGGCTGCACTCGTTTCTGGTAATTCCTGTTTGGTTTTTAAGAACACAAACTGAGGAGCTACCAGAAGTTTCTATACCAGTCGCAGCCTTGACCAGCTGTGGGAGAAGTCAGTTTGGCCTGCAGGGCTCATGTATGGAGTGGAAATAATGGTAGCAATAATAATAAAAAGATTTGAGGATGAGACAGGAGGATTGCAGATTGGAGGCCAGCCTCAGCAACTTAGTGAGACCCTGTTTCAAAACAAAAAATAAAATAAAATAGGGCTTGAGGTGTAACTCGGAGGTTGAATGCCTCTGGGGTTTAATTTCCAGTATCACACGCGCGCGCACACACACACACACACACACACACACACACACACACAATATACATATAGTTGCACAAGTGGAGAGTGGGCTCAGTGGGCACTGTGGCCATGAGAGTGCCTTACCTCAATCCATAGGGACTGGACTGATGTCTGTGATCACTGCTACTCTGAGATTCTGTTTCATTCCCATAAACGTCAGCTTCAGAGGCCCTTTTGGCTTCCTTGCTGGGAAGCATCGGGTTTAAGGCCTGTCTTCACATTTGCATCTAGAATCTCCCCAAAGAGGGTGGGTCTCCTCAGTCAGGGCCTGGGGCCTCTGGTGACTGTCATTGATGGCGCCTGACTTTGTCACTCCCCAGCAGCCAGTTTCACGGTGTTCCGTGGTACCCCATCCCCTTTCAGCTGGCTTGCTGTCTCCTGAGCCCTGTTCACTGCAGCTCCTAGATGTTTCTGAATAAGAACCCACTTCTGGTGTCCCTGAGTGAACAAATGAAGTCACTAGATTTTTTACATTAAAATAAAAAAAATGACTTTGCCAAGAAAGAGCAGGGCTGGGGAAATTTCTTTTGTCATAAACGTCACCAGTTTCAAGTTGGTCCATCAAAGCAGAGCTTTAAACCACTTTGCATTAACGAAAGGACTTGAAACATTCATTCTGGCCCAGCCCACCACTAACCAGTGGTGTCATCTTGGGCCTCGGTTGAGCATCTTGGCTCCTTGGCCTCACTCTCCATCCCGGGAGGGCCTCAGCCATGACTTAACCCCAGTTTTAGGCATTTAATTTTGGCTTTTTGATGACAGACTTGGTTTCCAAGGGTGTTTGCAGGTTCTCTGTGGGATTATGTTCTCCACAATCGAGTTTCCCATCGCATTCAAATGAGCACAGGGCTGGGGTTATAGCTCAGTTACAGAGTGCTTCTCTAGCACACCCAAAGCCCCGGGTTCAAGCCTCAGCACCAAAAAAATAAAAATAAATGAGCACAAGTTAGAAGCAATGCTGCACAGTTTACTTAGCCTGGAATGGAGCCTGGTACGTGGTAGCTCCTCAGTAATTAGCTAAATACAATAATGTGTGGTTTACATCCAAAGCTGTAAATGTTTCAGAACACTGGAATCGCAGCTCGGATCATGTGTACTCTTCTACCTTAAAGGGGTAAAATAACCATCTTGACTGTAGGCTCTTTCTATGATTGGTGACATTTTTAAATTTTGTCTGCCATAATTGCTAGCAGTTATTGAGTATAAACGACATGCCGGTTATGGACCACACACACTTGTTATATTACTAATTCTTTTAGAAAAAGAGAGTTATTTCCTAAAGTTACAAAGTCAGTCTCACAATATTCTCACAAAACGTCTTGTAATAGCTTTGTGTACTATAAGGAATCTTTTCATATTTAAAAAATATTCCCTATAATAACGTTTTGGCTGTGGGATTCCTGATATCATTTGTTTTGGTTATTCTGAAAATGTTTGAGCCTTCCCTAGTACCTTTGACAATAAAAATAGGACCTGAAAAACAAACAGCACAGTGGACTTGAACCTGGCTGAACATTTAGACCTAGAAAGTATTTAAGGCTCCATGTCAGCCTGGAAAGATACCTGGCAAAGTACCCTGGTGTACTTTTCTGAAAGCCCTGTCATGTTCCATACTTTTATCAACAACTCAGTGGTGCAGAAAGCACCTACTAGTGTTTTCCAATGACAGAAGTCCAAAAAAGGAGGGCTTTTCACTACATAAGCCTGTGGGCAATCCGAAGAACTTCACTCGCAGCGGTGCTGGATGGAAACCAACGAGATGAAGCTGAGCAGGGAGTAAATGCACACTTCTGCTTTTAGATTCAAAAGGCAGTTGCGCAATTACAGGATGGAGAGCAACTGAGCTTGGCGGCTGTTCATGTGACTAAAAGCTTAATACGAACCAAGAGTGGGAAGTGGCAGCTAAGAAAGAATGAATATAGCCGTGTGCTTCCTCGGTAGAAATATTAATAGTTCACTGTACTCTGCGCTGGCCACACTGTGTTGGTAATAATTTGTTTGGTTCTGAGCACATTCAGAAGAGACTCTGACAAAGCAGAGTAGCTCTTGAGAGGGTGTTGAATCCAGTCCAAGATACATTTATTTGGACTCCTGTTTGTGGCAGGCAATAAAGACACTAAGAGACTTTGCCAGTCTCTAGCCTCAAGGAGTTGAAATTTTAAGTGGAGAGTCTAACAGGTACACACATGACTGTAAAACGAAGCAGACTCTAAAGCCAAGAAGCACAAAGAATGTGCTGTGGGAATCCGGGGGCTGGCCCAGCAGTAGGGTTTCTACAGGAAACGAGGAGGAACGCAGAGGAAACCTTGAAAGCGAAGATGCAGACAGGAAAACTCGAGGCACATCTAGGGAATACTGAGCAGTCTGGGCTGCCTGGAGGACTGGGGCAAGCCTGCGCAGGAAATGAAGCTGAGAAAAGGGTGGGGCCAGAGCACGAGGACATTGACTGGGCGGCGTTACTGATGGGGGAGCATCTGGAGGTAATGGTACATGAGGACCAGTTGGAGAAAGGATGTGATTTTAGTCTGAAGGAAAGAATGCCAAAGTCCCCCTGGTAAATTTGTCCAGGCTTGCTTTGAGTTCCTCCAAGAGCAAAAATTGATCTCACCAGAAATGGGTTATAAGGAACCAGATTTTGGATTTTTCTAAGCACTCGTTTGTTTTGTTTCGTTTAAATCAAAGCTGCCAGTGACAAGAAGTTACCCTAGCAGTTTGTGAGCGCCATCATGGATGGACTCAGAGAAAGTTGGGTAGCTGACTTGCTAAATGGGTTGGGGGGAAGTGGGGGTGCTGCAGCTTTACCAAGTGGCCAGAAAGTTCTAGGAATCTCCCAAGGCCTTTGCAATGTGTCATTATCCGTGGTTGAATTTGCTTTCTTTCTTCTTTGATTTAGGATATCCACTATATATCATCTTCTAAATAAGGCTGCCATGTTGTGATATCAGGACTGACTCCAGTGCAGAGGTTCCCATGCTGTGACTGGTCACTCGTCACCATTGCCTTACTTTAAAGCATGCACATTATCCTTTTTTACTATAATACATGACATCCTTTCAAGTATGAATTTAAACGGATTTTTGTCACAATTCCCCATTAGGAGGATCAAATGCAAACCAACAATCAATACAAAACCAATGCAGATAATTTATTTTGCAAAAACTCTGTGAAGAAGTAAGTGTAGTGATCAAATGGTGGGTTCTGGGGCTGGAAAGCTGTGAGTTCAGATGCCAGCAATGCCACTTACTAACCTGGTGAGGGAGGAATCTAACCTCCTTGTCACCGAATCTGTAAAGGGGAATTGACCATTGTTAGTCCCCACCTCCAAGGGTTGTTTGGGGGGATTAAAAGAGATAAAGCACTTAGCACAGTGCCTGGCAGGAGAGGATCTAATTTTACTGAATTCTCATATTTTACAGTGCTGTTCCAAGGAGCCTTCAAAGCTAAAAAATATTTTTTAAATAAAACATCACTGACATCATGTGCTAGCTATTGTTCTAAAGCATCACACATATTAAGGTATTTAATTCTCAGAGCAACCCTATTTACCAGGACACTGAGAGGTTATATATCTTGACCAGTCACAAGCTACTAAGTAGGGGAGCCTGGGTTCAAACCAAGCAGGCTCTAGTGTTCACTGTGATTACCATTTCCTTCCACTGTGTACTAACAGATTCCCAGAGTTTTTTTCCCAGTTCCATTCAAAATCACTCAGCTAGTTACTTGTATGTGTTTTATTTGTTCAAGACAGTTTCGCAATAATATTTTTGTCTGGTTGATTATAATAAATAACCCTCTGTATCTTCAGATTCAACCAACTGCAGATCAAAAACATGCAGGGAAAAACAAATTTTGTCTGTACTGAACATATGCAGACATTTTTTCTTATTATTCCGTAAAATTACAGTTAATTACATTGAATGTATAGAATTACATTACATTCATTCAATTATATAGAATGTGTAGAATTACATTACATTATATAGAATGTATAGAATTATATAGAATGTATTTAGAATGTAATTCTATAGAATGTATAGAATTATATTACATGCATTCAGTTACATTGAATGAATAATATAGAGATATTGAAAGCATACAGGAAAATGTGGGGAGGATGTGCATAGGTTATATACAAATACTATGCTATTTTATATAAAGGACTAGAGAGCCACAGGTTTGTATCCCAGGGGATCCTAGCACCAATCTCTTGAGGATACTGACTGTACATTGGGGGCTTAATTCTCATGTCCTTTGCCAGACCATTCAGAGTTCCTTAGTAAATGATGAATTAAAGCATGAATAAATGAAAAAATTTTGATTGTGGGAGCAATTAGTAGTCACTTTTATAAGAAGTTATCCTTAATATAACTTCAATACTTCACCAACTCATTTCATTATTTGTGCTGAGGTAGTCATAGCCCTTTGTATCGTTCATTTAAAATCAATGTTTTGTGCCCTATTTCCCTTACCTTGTTTATAAATCTTTAGACCTTACTCCTTTTAGCAACCATGTCCCTAGTTCTCTCTGTCTCTCTCTTTTTAAAATAATTTCGCATGATAAGATTTTACTCAAGTATACCCATCTGCTAGTTGTGCTCATTCCAAAACCTATTCCTAAATTCTGTGTCAAAGAATTATTTTACCAACATATCCCTTGCTACCTCAGTCTCAAATCAACCAAAGATCACTTCCACACCCTTTCTTTGTACATCCTCCTAGATCCCTGAAGTCTATTCAAGATATGTGAAATTTGATGTAAGGCCTATCCACCATTTTCTTAGGAGAAATTTTAGGAATTACATAATACCCTTTAAAAAAAATCAAACTTTGAAGCAGAGAAGCAGAGAGAAGTTATGCACATAGGTATTAAAAAACCAAAGTAGAATATACAGAAACGGCTCCCTTCTATAGAAGGAAGAAAGTTGCAAAAGTGTTGGCCACTACTTGTGGCATATATCAGGAATAAGTCAAGTCCATTGTTGGCCTGGGGTCTGGGGGCAGAAACTACTGTGCATTTCCTATTCCTGGGAGAGAATGTTCTCTCACTACCCTGAGGCAGAGAGGAGGGAAGCTGACCAATTCCAGAGCATGGGGCAACTTTTTTCACTCTATGAAGCGATACTGTGTTATTGTTTGGCTCAGGTAGCTGGAAGAATATAATCTCTGACTCCCTGGGTGTGACTATTCCTTTATAGATTAGATAAGAACAACTGATGCGCTTTTAAATGCTGAGAAAACTAATCAGAACTAAAAGGGGTGTTGGCCACAGCCCAAGAAATACTCTGATAAAAGCACCTACTAAACTTTTTCTTTATCCATACTCCTCTGCTTCCAGTCTTCCTTTCTCTTTTTTCTTTCCTCCTGTTGTTCTCTCAACTCTCTTACACCCCCAACTCTGTCCCCAAAGATTTAGTTTGGCATACTCACACTCTCAACTGGCCAAAATGTGGACCTGAATTTTATTAAAATTGTATTCCTTTATAAGGAGTCGATAAGAGCCACATCTCTGGGTTTAATTTAGAAAATAGATAAGGTGAATGAGCTTTATTCTCTGATTGGTTCTTCTTTTTCTTAAGAAACACATATTTAGAAAAATCTTAATTTCAGTCTCAAATCATACATTTAACCTCAGTCCAATTCAGAGTCTTAGGTTGAGTTCTGGCTCCAAAATCTTCCCATACCAAGGAGTGTGGGGTGGGGAAGTGGGTGGAATTTGGTTCAGGCAGGTGTGTGGCTCCTCTGGCCCAGGAGTCTGCTGCTTTCCAGCCTCTATGCTGGGCCTGGAATCACACTCCTGCTTCGACTGGTTTTTTGTTTTATGTTTGGTACTGGGGATTGGGCCCAGGGGCATTCTACCTCTGAGCTACATATCCATCCCTTTTATTTTATTTTATTTTATTTTATTTTATTTTATTTTATTAAAAAAGGGCCTCACTAGGTTGCTGAGAGTCTCACTAAGTTGCTGAGGCTAGCTTTGAACCTTTGATCTCCTATCTCAGCATCCCAAGTACTGGGATTATAGGTGTGTACCACCACGCCTGGCTTCAGCTGTTCTTTTGGGAAGCAGGTCCAGGTCCAATTAGTCTTCGACATCCTTATGTCACTTTCAACTTGTGCGAGGCTCTCCTTTCAATTCCTCTTCTTCTTTGAAGGACAGGCCTTCCATGGGAAGAAAGGACACCCCTTGAAATCTGGCATGCCCTGCTGTGAACGTGAGACGCCCTTTGGTTAACTCGCGACAAGTGGTGGAATGTGGTGGTGACCACTAAGCTTTCCGCCAACTGGGAAACCCATGGTCCTGGTCGTCTTCCTAAGAAAGTCATGCAGGAAAGCCTTTTCCTTAGCAGGAAACACAATCCAATGTAAAGAGGGCTACTTTAGCCGGGCGTGGTGGCGCACGCTTGTAATCCCAGTACTTTGGGAGGCAGAGACCGGAGGATCCGGGTTCGCGGCCAGCCTCAGCTCTCTCGCTCTCTCTCTCTCTCTCTCTCTCTCCCCCTGTCTCTCTCTTTCTCTCTACTTAGTGAGGCCCTCCGCAACTTCATGAGACCCAGTTTCAAAATAAAGTATAAAAAAATAGGGCTGGGGGCGTAGCGCAGAGGTAGAACGCCCCTGCGTTCAATCCCCGGTACCACAAAAAAAAAAAAAGAGGGCTACTTTAGAAATTGCACACTATTTCCCAGTGGTTGGTTGATCCTCTTGGGAAAAGAAGGCAGAGGAGGCTGGGACTCTGGCCCTCATAGAACTTCCTCTCATTAAATCAAAGCAACCCACTGCTCCCTGCAGGTTCTTTCTGTGAGTGAATTCACCTACTTTCCCCTCTAACATTAACGTTCCTGGTTAACCATGCTGGTGGACTGTCTACCCCGGCCCGTGGTCCCGCAGGATAGAGATTTCTTGTCAAAGGCAGCTTTGCAGGTATGACCAAGAGTCGCTGTGGCCAGCCCATCGCCCCCACTGCCCAGCACCCACTTCTCTTTTTGCTGTTATTTTCTGTGGTCCTGGGTTTCGAAGTCTTGGCAAGAGGACAGTCATTCCTTTGTGCTCGGCTGTTACAATGAGGTAACCAAAGAAAGGGTCTTGGTCTGAGGCTGTCAGCTGTTACTAATCACGACTCCCCGGCTCGTCGTGGGTCCCGCTCGCCTCTCCCTCTTGCTCTGCTTAGCACACATAAAGAAGATGAATTACTCTCTGGTTCCTCTTCAAAAAAGCATATTGTGCGGCACATTCCAATACTGTGAGCGAAGGATGGGCTAATGTGAGGGTAAATGGGTATCTAAATCACTCGCAGTGGCTCGCGCCGGCAGCTGCAAGCCTCCAAGAGGAGAATCGCAGGGTCGCCCCTGCTGAGGGTTTCCGGTGACCTCGCTGAGAGGAAGTCCCTGCGGTGGGCTCCCTGGCACACCATCTGACCGGAACCATCGCAGGGCTATAATGAGAGTCTATTGAATGGTCAAGGCTGTCCCTAGGACAGGCAGCCTCCACCCTAAAGATTAAACCAAAAGGAGCTAGTAGCTCTTGTATATTAAAAATAGCAGTGGTGCAAGTTGGGCCTCAGGTTCCCCCCACTGCTTCCTTATACACAAGTTCATTCTCAAAGGATAACAGCCGTAGCCAGAGAAAAGGAATCATCTACTTAGTCCTACCAGACTGAGGGTAAAAGTGATTTATTTGACTTTTTCTGCCACTAATAATATTGTCTGCTCCACTGATTTTTTTCCATTTAACTATATTTCAAAAAGAGAAATGTTTCTCTTTTGCTTTTCTGCACTTCATTTTCCTAGGGAGCACTAGAGGTCAAAGAAAAAGACTCGGTTGCCAAGTTTTAAGGACCAAATTTTTAAAAAATGAGTTTGCCTGACAGATTATACACCATCATCACAAGCGGCAAGTTTATGACGAATTTTACCAGTCATTTTCACGCAGTATAACCTTATGACGCTACGTGGTGTTCTAGGCTAATGAAATGGCGAGTTTTGTGACATTATGAACAACCATAATGTGAAGGAAACTTTGGCCTGGGTGAAAATACTTGTGATTTAATTGACTGTGCATGCTACAAGATCTCTCTCAGCTGTTGGTGAAGATGGTTTAACTCTTCGCTAGGAATCACTGATAAAAGTAAACACCTTCTTTGCTCGAAATTCCATGAAGTAAACCTTTTCTAAAACATTTCCCCTTGTTACAATGTCCATATGATTTCTGTTCAAGCCGGGCATGGTGACGCACGCTTGTAATCCCAGTACTTTGGGAGGCGGAGACCAGAGGATCAGGGTTCGCGGCCAGCCTCAGCTCTTTCTCTCGCTCTCTCTCCCTGTTTCTCTCTCTCTCTCTTTCTCTCTCTACCTAGTGAGGCCCTCCGCAACTTCGTGAGACCCGATTTCAAAATAAAGTATAAAAAAATAGGGCCGGGGGTGTAGCGCGGAGGTAGAACGCCCCTGGGTTCAATCCCCGGTACCGCAAAAAAACAAAGATTTCTGTTCAGTTTAATTGACCAGTTACCAAAGATCCTTGGCCTCCCCTAGGGAAATGAAGCAAGTTCTTGGGTATGGTGGACAGCCCAGGTCACAGGAAGCAAAGATAATAGGAAGAGAAGACCACAGCTCATGGCTCCTTTTTAAAAGCCAGGCTATCAGAGGCCAGGGGTTGTAGCTCAGTGGTAGAGTGCTTGCCTGGGATGTGCAAGTCCCAAGTTTGATCCCGCAAAAAGATAAATAAAACAAACCCAGGCTATCAACTGCATGGGGGTATATACCAGTGTTTGCAAACCTGTACCTGCTATAATAACATTTTACACTGTGACCTGGTATACACAGAGAGCTGAAAATATGTTCTAAAACAATACTTCCCTTTACCGCATATGATGCACTCTGGTACTTTCTAGTCTATCCTCTCTCACTAACTGACAAAAATACTAATGGATATTCTGACTGCATAGAAAGCACTCACATGGACTCCCTCCCCTTTGTCCATCCTCTTCTCTGCATTTGTTTATTGTTTTGGTTTATTCTATCATTCTCCTGTTAATATATGGACAGATAGAACAATAGGAATTACTTCTGTAGCCTCATATGAAAGAATGAAATATGTTAGCAAAGGAAGGGAAATAATTTAGGAGTAAGAGAGAGAGGACAAAGAAAGGACAAAAGGGAGGAGGCCCTGGCGGTGAGGGACAGAGGTCTGCCAGCACCCTGACCTTCCTGACCTGCGGGGGACACCTTGCAGTAGTGACCCCCGGCTCCAGAAGTGAAGCTCCAGTTCATACCAGGTTTACTTTGTCACTTCTTCCTCACAAGGTCTGTCTCTGTTCCAGACGAAACAAACCTCTTTTTTTTTAATTAATTGCGGTAAGATCAATCAAAATTGGTGAGTCCAAATTTCAGAGTATTTTAAACAATAGCAACTTTAGTACTTGTAAACCATATACTAACTCAGTCTAAGTGTTAAAAAAAAAATGATGCTGGGCGTGGTGGTGCACACTTGTAATCCCAGTACTTGGGAGACTGAGACCAGAGGATCCGGGTTCCCAGCCAGCCTCAGCTACTTAGTGAGGCCCTCTGCAACTTAGTGAGACCCTGTTTCAAAATAAAGAATTAAAAAAAAGGGCTCGGGGTGTAGCTCAGAGGTAGAATGCCCCTGGATTCAATCCCCAGTGCCAAAAAAAAAAAAAAATGTGCCTGGCCTCTACCCAGTGACTGCCCAGTCAACAAATAGTAACTGGGTGCCTCCCATGTGCAGGCACCATGCTAATGTTTCTTTGGGTTTTTTCACTAAGGCTACAGCAATGAAGAAAACAGATGGTCCTGCTGTCTTGGCACGAAAATTCTGGTCTAGGGAGACATAGACTGATTATAACTGCCAACATCAAGAGCCTACTTTGTACAGAGTCTTTATGTATGTTTAATCTTCCAATATAGGTATTATTAGCTTCTTTCTAGCTGAGAAATGGAGGCTTAGAGAGATGAGATAACACTTCATGAGTAGCATGCTTATCATTTATCTGTTTAATTAGTAATAATAACAGCTAAAATTTGCTGAATGCTCACCTCGTGTCAAGCACCACATGGAGGCTCCTTTAATGCCAGTGAAAAACCACCGAGGTTCATCATTCCCATAATACAGATGAGGAAACTGAGGCTCAGAGTGGCCACATGGTACCAGAGCCACAAGTGGGATCCAGGTATTCTAACTTCACACCCTGCACAATTAATCACTATGCCATAAATAGTTTTTTAAAGGAATGTTCTAAAAACACCTGAGTTGGCCTGAAGTCATTGAAATATTGTCTTTAAGTTCTGAGACTATCTGCCTACTAGCTGTTTCAAAATTGGAATATTATCATTCTTTACCAACAATTTGGAACTTAGCTTTTAAAGATTTGCCTTCAGTTCCAGAACCAAAATATCACAGAAGTTTTTGGTTTCTTCTAGTCTAGTCTATAAAGGGGCCAGAAGAAAACATTGTAGTTCAGAAAAACTACATAGAGTTTAGACAGAGATTTAAAGTGGTTTTCTTGGGGCTTACTCCCTGTTTGGCACACCTCTCCTCTGTGAGTGTTTGACCCCCTGGCTCCCTCCCCTTTCTAGGGTGACAGTGTGCCTTGAACCCAGCAGGAAATAGCTGCTTAGGATACAGGGCCCATTCTCCATCTGTAAAAATGAAGTGTATTATATATTTGGAGTTTAATTTTCCTATTCTAAAAAACTGATCACCTTGTATTCCCATGAATACGGTACATATTAGAGCTCATCTTTGATTTCCTTGTAAGTTTGCCCATCTTGAAATTCTAGGAGGGCTGAGAACAGGCGGCTTTCATTTAGATGAGTGTTTGAGAAGCGCACTGTGGAGAAGGAGTGCATCTAAAATAAAATAAAAACTGAAGCAGAACAATCTCCTTGCATCAGCAGTTGCCATCACCCTTGTCTGCTCTCTCTGGGCCTGGTCCAGGGGCCTTGGAAGAACAATGAACCATCATGAGGACGAGTAGAAAGACAATTCAAAACAGAAGGCTGCATCTTTAGAGTGCATGCTTCAAAACCAGAGATGGGAACTGTTGGGGGGAAGGAGGCTGAAACACGTTAATTTATAAGACATAAATTTTTCAGCAGATGGAAGAATGAAATCCATGCAAATGATAGAACCTTGGTAACTTGGCATTATTTACATTACCCTTTAATACTCGGTTGAATGCATAATTCATTTATCCAAGAAGTCATACCAAATATTATACCAAAAGAAACCTAATTTACAATACAGACTTACAGAATTTCACATACATATTCATGAAACACTCTCCCTACCCTACCCACCAAAATCTCACAGACTTGGTGCTTATTTGTTGTGCTAAACAGATTGCCAAAAGACTGTCTTCATAAATAAAAACATAATTACATCATTGCCTCAAGAAATTCTCTGCCTTTCCTCTCTCTGCCAAGTAACTGTTGCCTAAAATACCCAGATATTTGAAGCAAAGTTTCTGTCTTTTACATTCTAGAAAGCATCCTGTTCAGTCTCTTCTCGATGCTTAATTCATTGGTGAACATACCAAACATTGGTTTGCAGAAATGACTGTTTGTTTGATGACTGGTTCTTGATGGATAGCTTTTCAGACAGGAAAATAAGGCTCAAGTGCTCACAGTCAGCAAGAATTGGTGGCTCTCCGCCCTCCATTAGAACATGCATGCCCTGGGCTGTTTTTCTAGGAACAGTGAAGAATTTGCACTGATACATCGTCTCTCTCTAGCTAGGACTGGCATTGCTCAGCTTGGCCTTCAGGTAGGTTTAGAGAATGCAGGGGAACTGGACAAAGGCTTGCCACAATTACAACTCTCCATAGACCTTTCCTCAAGCCCAGTGGCTCTTCTCAATATTGAATTCAGTGCAAGAAGGCAAGAGAAAGTCGACCCGGGTAACAAGCAAGTGCGGTATGGGAGGCTTCTTGCTTGTCCATAGAAGAGAAGCACAGTGGTAAGGATTCTCTTTTGGATGTGTGGGTTTGGATCCTGCCATTGCCATGTATTTACTGGGCAAGTTACTTCTCTGGCCTCTTGTTTCCTCACCTATAAAAGAGTGTAAATAGTATCTGCATTCTATAATTGTCATGGAATTAAGTGAATATATACCATTAGTCAGAGGTAGGACTTGGTGAGTGAGTCAGTGGACCAGCATTAAAGTTAACTCAAAGTATACAAAACATACATCCCAGTACCTGGCAGGCTGAGACAGGAGGATCACAGGTTCAAGGCCAGCCTTAGCAATAGCAAGACCCTCTTCAACTTAGCAAGACCCTGTTTCAAAATAAAAAATGGAAAAGGGCTGGGGGTGGAGCTCAGAGGTAGAATGCTCCAGGTTCAATCTCCAGTACAAAAGAAATCATATATATACACACACACATATATATATATATACATATATGTATATGCCTATATATATGTGTGTGTGTGTGTGTATACACATATACATCTATCTATATATATAAAGAAAAATATATAAGACATACAAACACGCAAACATGGTGTTGTAACTGGAAAAGTCATCATGGTACTTGTAGCAATAGTACAGTATAGGTTTTCTTTGGGTCTCAAGAGGGTCTTGATTGCGATGGCAGGTTGTTTTCACAGTAAAGATGTCAGGGTGTCTTGAATGAGGCTGATTTGGCTGAGCCCAGACCAAATGAAGAAAACGAGATCATGATCTTTACTGCTTTCCCTGGAATGTGTTTCTCAAATACGCACTTAGCTGAACGTGTTTGTGGTAACATACTCCCACAAATACCTCCATGCCCAAGTGACTTCCTATCTCCCCATCGCCCCACTGCGCTTTTCTCCCATATATTTTAAAGTGAGTGACAAGGCTCCATACAAGCATTCCACTTCCCAAACATTTGGGGCATTCCTGCCAAAGCTCCCTTTTCTACAGAGTGATTTAGCACTTTAACCTCCCCCCAGACACTCTTGACTTGTGTTTAGTCTCTGGTGTTTAGTCTCTGGCATAAAGCTTAGTCTTATATTTCTTGAGGTTGGGGACAGGGAGCGGTCACAGAGTTCAGGTGAGGGAGAGGAAGCTCACTTGGGGTTTTGTCTTGCAGAGTTCCTTCTCCACTTGCCTGGATCCACCAGTATCAAGGCCATTGTGTGCATAACGGATTGTGCACATCTGTCCTGCTGTTGCCCTGGTGACAATGTATGGCCTTGTTCCTGGTGGTCTGTTTAGTCTCCCAAGCTGGAGTACCCCAGGAGCAGAGGTGAGCAAGTGGTCCTATGTGGGACATCAGAGCCCCTTTAGGAGAAGGACCTACATGGAGCCCTTCCTTGAATAAAACAATAGCCACTGCGGCTCTTTCAGAGGGAAAGGGCCAATATGCAGAGGCGGGTGAGGCCTCTCATTTGACTGTCAGTTCTCCTTCTGTGCTCATTGCTCATCAAATGCCTTTTGATGGTTGTCTTCAGCTATTTCAGAATTAGAAAGCATGGAGAAAATACTTGTATATGGGTTTTCATTAAAAAAAAACTTTTAAAACCTATAAACTTTTATTTCCTAGCACTGATAGCCCGATAGCTGTGGGTACTGGGATGACTTTCCCCATTCCTTTCGCCAGGGTGCAGGGAGGGGGATGGAAGCCTCTTCCTTTGCCCGCCATTTTGGTTTCCAGAGCTGTCTTGACCATTTAGCATTTTCGCTGAATAGCTATAGGTCAGGAATAATGGCAGGAGCGTCAGAGAAGAGCTGACTTGAGAATGGGGCAGCACCACAGCATGGGAGGCAGGAGGGAAAGAAAGCATTGCAGAGGAGGAAACCCAGCTGCCTGGTACCTGCTAGCAGAGATACCCAGTCCACTGTACTTACAACCACTCCCCGAGTCAACAGGGGAAGAGCCAGAAGAATCGCAGGCTTCTGCAGTGACCAGATTAGGCAATCACGGAAAAGACAGTGGGCCCTTTCTGAGAAATATCATTGCAAGCATAGGAAAGTCAAGATATTTTGACATATGATTCAGACCTGACTATGAAAATGGGGGAATGGGACACTGTGGCTGAGTAGCCCATTTACGATGGAGTTGAAGTATTAAAGTGGTTTCATCTCAACAATTAAGGACTTAAACCTGGGTTTCAAGACAAAAGAGGTTAAGTTCATGCACTAAAGCCAAAGTTGGCCTCCTCATTTGTGGGAGCTACCGCTGGTTTTCTTGGAGTCAGAAAGTTCACTAAACTTAGTTACCTAAGATCTGAGTCTGAGTTCCACTCCATTCTACTTGATGTTAAATAAGACCTGAGACTTTTGCTTAATTGATTTTTTAATCTGCTGTATAAGTTATTGTTAAAAATAAGAACACATCAGATATTAAGTAAATGGTTTATTATGAAAATTACAAATGACACGATTCAAATATAAATGAAATTATACATTGAAGGTCAGAACTTTAATTCCTACCTTCAATTAGCTTTCTATCAACATTTTTGGACAAATCAACCAGTTACTTGGCAATCATGGACAATATTTTTCATTACTTTACACTAAATACGTATATGTAAACATAGTCACTCCCTAAATATTAAATCACCATTAGAATCAGATATCTATCATAAAAGAAAGTATAACCTTTTAATACATTTATGGAAACACAAATTAAAAATAATAAATAGTCTGATTAACACTAATTGGATTATGCTCTGATTAGATTTTAGTGTTAAACTGGGATTGGGGAAGATTAAAGAAGAAAATCGAGGGAACTACTAATGAAACAGAAGAGCCCACGTTATAGAGAACTTAGTCTTTTGAGGGTTTTGTGTCTTTTCCAATTGTTTTCCTGTCCAAGAAGCACGGAGATGTGTCCAGCTAGCTAGTGCCACCAGGGACGCTTTCAAAGGCATGCCTCCTTTTAACCTCGAATGAAACTTTTACTTGGAAAGACTTTGAAGATGTCTTGAAAATTAGGGGAAGAGGTATTTTAACATAAGACCAGGTATCCTGGACATGTGGGAGAAGATAGAGGAAGATAAGGTGGAAGAATGAGCAGAATTACACCAAAATATTTTAAGTTTGATGAGATGAGATGAAACAGCAGAGAAACTATTTGAGAACTTTGGCTTTAGAACTCAATGTTTACCTGAAATGTAAACTGAAGATAGATCAGCAGGTGATAGGAAAATAATTTCAGTTTTACATTATATACATAAAAAAGACTCCATAAAATATTCAGAAAATAGTAATTCTTTGGAAACAATTTAATGGCAATCTATAGGAATCACCACAGTGCTTGAATTTTAGACAAAGTTAGATTATCCTGCTGGAATTTTTAAAAAATTATTTCTTTATACACACACACACACACACACACACACACACACACACACTACTCACTACTCACACTTGAAGGTTCCCCAACTAGTAGCAACCAAGGAAAGAAATTACTTGCACTTTCCAACTTTTGGAGAGCAGGTTCTATTTGGCCATGTGAAATCAACTCTTAGGGCAGGAAATGGGTGATCACCTGCTCTCTGACCCCGCTGGTGCCCAGCCATCCTGTGGCTTTTTCCCCCTCACCTTTTGTGACCCCCTGATTAAATTTGAGGCCAAGTTCTGGTAGCATGTATTGCCTGGTGGGGTGAAATAGGGCGGTGTGGAAGGAGATGCTGCTCCCATTGTCTTCCGCTGCAGAATCCCTTGGACTGACCTCCTGAAATCTCTGTTTGCCTTCACCAGGAATGGCGGCCCTAGATAGTAAGGCATCAGGGAAGATGGGGATGCGAGCCGTGGTCTATTACATGACGACCACCATCATTGCCGTGATTATTGGCATAGTCATTGTCATCATCATCCATCCTGGGAAGGGGACAAAGGAAAACATGCACAGAGAAGGCAAAATTGTGCAGGTGACGGCTGCAGATGCCTTCCTGGACTTAATCAGGTATGTCCCCGCGAGCCCACCCTGTTGGGTATCTTCTGACCAGCCAACCCGCCATATTTGGGAGAGCTAATCAAACCCTGGAAGAGGTGTCTGACTGAACCAGCCTTGCCAGGCTTGAAGGGAAGGTCCTGTCATTACTTGTTTTCTAACAGAAATTGAAGTAAGGAGCTATTTTCTGATCTCATATTAAGAGATGAGAAGAACAAGGAGAAAAGGTAGATTTTTGAGAACCCTGCTTTTAGAATTCAGAATCTCATCACCAAGTTCTCTCTACTATGCAGTTCATTTTGGAATATTGGAATATTAATAATTCTTAACATACTTTTTCACAAGTCTTACCCCCCTTTTTTTGTACTAGGGATTAAACCCAGGGCATTCTACTTCTGAGCTACACCCCCAGCCCTATTTTAATTTTTACTTTGAAACAGGGTCTCACTAAGTTGCAGAGGGCCTCACTAAGTTACTGAGGCTGACTGTGAACCTGCAATCCTCCTGTCTCAGCCTCCCAAGTACTGGGATTACAAGTATGTGCCATCATGCCCAGCTAAGTCTTACCCTTTATGGCTAGTTTTTAACCTAATTGTTGGACTCCTAATTTAGAACTGATGATCAGTATCACGTTCATTATACCCAACAACTTAGTTCCAGAAGGGACTTTAGAGACTAGCTGGTCATATCTTCCCAAGCTTTTCCTTTTGAAGTACTTATGAAGAAGTGATTTGGCACACTAATTAATAAAAGATTAAAAGAGTGGCTTCAGTGTTGTTTTATGTACAAACCAAACACTGATTACAAAGGAGTCTCATCTAACACTTGAAGTGGATTTGGTAACAGTTGTCCTTTCACAGAGCTGTGGAGTAAGCCAAAGTTTGATTCTGGCACTGTCCTGCCTCCTTTCTACATACCTGCCCTGTATGGATCTGGTCCTAGCAAGCATACTGCATATTCAAAACAAACATTGAAGACAGTTTGCAAAGGTGCAGGCAGAGTTAGGGGAACCTCCAAAGTCTGAGGAGACATCAGAGGATCAGCAGTAAGCAGCTATTTTGCAACCACCCCTGACTACAAAGGGACAAAGGAAGGGAGCTGTTACTGCAATCCAGAAAGAGCTATGGCCATAGGAAAGAGGCCTCAGGGTAGGAGCTCGAGCTTTAATTAGAGGAAGGGAACTGCTACCAGACCTGTCGAAGAGAGAGCTTCAAGAATGTATATGTGGACTTCTCTCTCTGCCCTGTGATCTGGCAGTGCAAGCCACTGGACAAACCCAATGGAGACCAGAAGGCAAGAGAAGGCGTATGTTCTGGTCCGTGGGAGTCAGCCTCCCAGGGCACAGAAAAGAACAGAGAATGCAACTAGAAAGGCAAGCGGAAGAAATCTGAGTGCAGACCTCTGACATCCCTGTCTGCTTTGCATTCCCACACCATGTAGCCCCCCAGCCTGTGTTCCCCAAACCCAGCCTTTTTCTCTCTTCTTCATAAATCACCTGCAAAGCAACTGTGTTGCCCATCCACAGTACTCATTCTAAAGGATGCCCATTGATCCTCTGAAGGAAGCTCCTTTAAGGGATCGACTTTGTAATGCCGTCTCAAGGAGCGGGTCTGTGCAGTTAGATTCCAGAGAGAGTTGGGGAGCAGAGGGTCTCCTCAGGAGCGCCTCTCAATTCCCACCGTGGGTGACTTTGCACCATCTATATGTAAACACCACTCAACCCCATGGGGCCTCTCCTTCAAAACCCTTTTCAGGAAGGTAATCACAATGATCGGAAGGTAACAAACCACCCTATAGTATTATTTCATACCAAGTTGGCATCCGACAACTGTTTTTATTTGGTTCATACAATTAATTAAAGCTTTTCAACATGTTTCCATGAGCTTTACCCTCGGGTAGTTTGGATTAGGAGGATTTCATCATGTTCTCTTTTCCTGTAATTTCTACCCTTGTTTGAAGAATTGGAAACCTGTCATCCCCAATCTGGTTGGTCCTTCAGAGCAATGTGAGTTTCTGCCACTCTTTGTCCCAGTGACAAGCGTATGAATCTCCTGCTCCAACTAGTCACTTGACTTGATCCTGGCATCTGCACACAAACTTCGGTCAAGGTTTTTAGGAAAAAACCCCATAGAGCATAGATGAGAAGGAAAAGGAAACAGGATAGCTGGATAGTGGGAAGAGAGAGACAAGTTTATAACCTTAATGTGTGAGTTCAATAGCATACAACTTCTGAATCCTGAGTGCCACTAACTGTCCGGGTCGTGTCTCCTCCTATGGTCTTCCATCTTGGAGCCCCAGTGATGGTCTAGTCTCTTTCACAGATGAGTCAACTGAGACATGCATAAAAATGCCATGACTTGGCCAGTGTCACTCTCACCAGCCAGAATGTTGCGCCTCCCCCACAATGAACTCAAACAACTGCTCTGACAGTCTCTGAGGAAGTGACAAACCCTGCCAGCTGGGCCTCAACTTCAAATTGTGTGGGCCATCTTCTACCGGCCACTAAAGAGGCTCCAGCAATTCAGTGCCAATGTCCCATCCCCCAGAAGGTCTTTGGGAAGACTATTTGGGGAACAGAATTCCATAGCCCAGCCGTGATGTCTGATTCAGGGCATTTGGTCCCTAGACACATGGCGCAATAACCAAAAGGCCCACTATTGAATACACCTCAGTGGCCACAGTGCTGATGATAAAAGGCATTTCCATTCTCACTTTGATTCTTCCTAGGCTGAGCTGGGTTTTGATGATACAATGGCTGAATGAAGAATCCCATGGGCTGACAAAAGGACAGTCAAGTTGAGCTGGGGACTTCCCTGAAAAATATGTATTACGTGGGCCACACTTAGGGATAACCATATTTTCTATTTCAAGTCATAAAATCCACCAGAATCATTCTCTTTTTTCCATTTGCTACTTGACCCAGTATAATCTTTACCTTAGAAACAATGGAATAGTATTTAAGGAACAAACTGACTATTTGGGAAATTTTTCAAGTGATTGCTATTTTCTTTTCAGGAACATGTTCCCTCCAAATCTGGTGGAAGCCTGCTTTAAACAGGTAAATACTCAACAACCACTAATTCACCTTTTTGATCCCTCTTTGGCACACCAAACCAAGTGGGACTCTCTCCTCCCCAACCCCATTTCTCTGCAATAAGAAACACTTCTCGCTCACCGGGCGTGGTGGCGCACGCTTGTAATCCCAGTACTTGGGAGGCTGAGTCCGGAGGACCCGGGTTCGTGACAGCCTCAGCTACTTAGTGAGGCCCTCTGCAACCTTGTGAGACCCGTTTTCAAAATAAACTATAAAAAATAGGGCCAGGGGTGTAGCTCAGAGGTAGAACGCCCCTGGGTTCAATCCCCGGTACCGCACAAAAAAAAAAAAAAAAAAGAAACACTTCTCTTGCTAACCGTCCATAAGAAGGACCAGGGTTTCCTAGGAACTTTAGCAGGAGGGGTGGTTCTTACCTTGTGTCTAAGGCTTACTGGTTGCCAAACACAGTGTCTTGCACACAAATAGCACACTGAGTCCCTGTTATTGTTAAGTGGGCTAATCAGGGGACCCCTTCCTCTCTCTGTCCCCCATCTCGCCCATACAAAAGCCCATCAACCAAAACAAACTCCAATGTAAAATACATTAACAACTTGCTTAAAAGAAGATTAGGCTACTCCTGTTTCTGGGTTTGATTTAAAATTCATTGGACTGTTCATTACAAGTCTACTAAGAGCCTTAGAGATTCTGAAGGAGAACCACCTGAGAAAGGAATGGCTTCCTCATTTACAGAATGCCTGTTGTGTGCTGAGCACTACTGTTATATTTAGTCCTCACATAAATGTGATGGGCATCACCGTCTTCATTTCACTCGTTTATAAAAAGCCCACTCATTTATAAGAACTGGGGGTTTTGTAACATGCACAGGTTCTCACAAGCGGCCAGTGGCAGGATTCAGATCCATTGTGTTGACTACCAGTCATCTTCCTGCTACTCCATCCTGCTTCCTAGAAAGCCAGAGTGAGGAGACACCTGCCCGAAGCTACAGCGAGGTCCAGCTCCTTTTAGCCTTGTATCCAAGCAACTCTTGGCCCTCTGCATTCTGGATACAAATATGTTTTACTCTTGGAGGATAAAAATCAGTTAAGTTCATTCTAACCTCACTTGACTATAAAAGTTTGTTGCCTAAAATATGAAAAAGGAAACAGACATTCTGGATTAAATCACAGTTCTCAAACACATCTCCAGATGGTGTCAATTCACCTCTGTTGTAATGCCCTCACCTTTCTGCTTGGGATCTGTAAAACAAAACAAAACCCTGACCTTGTGGAGAACAGGGTTTTACACATCCAACCCCACCCCCGTCTTTTCCCTTTACATTTTTAAATTAAGATTATTTTTAATGGGTAATGCTTGCGCATATTGTAAAATTCAAGCAGGATCCTTTCTTTAAAAAGAAAAACCTAAGAGGCCAAAATCTAACTTTCTTTGTTCAAAAACGACTATAACCATAAATAACAAACTCCTTTCAGTCCAACCAGCCAAGCCCAGCACCACGAGGCTGACTATTCCAGTTAGTCAGCTGGCACTGGGTGGTATCAAAAATGCTGATACTTTCAGATGGGAAAAGTGCTGACTTGTGCAGATTTATTTTATTTGGTTTGGGATTGCATTTACAGGATTTTGAAGGGGAAGCAAATGTATCTCCCTAGATCTACTTGGCTTAGACCAGAATGCAAATGAGGTTGCAGTTTCTAAATAGGCTACAAACTGTGTCTAAGGGGAAAGAGTTGGAGGCATTTTTTAAAAGGCTGATCAAAATTGAAAGTCTCCCGTGGACCATCTGTAAAATGCATAAGCACCCGACAGAGTAAAGATATTTGAGCATTGAATGGAATAGAACCTTCTCTGTTGCTTGAAATGACCAGCCGTACCACTGATTGTTCAGGGATGTGTCCACAGTATGGACAGCTGACCATGTCCTTGTTTGAAAATAATGGTTTCCCAATGGAGCAGAAAGTCTCCCACTTACTCCTGGCAAAGAAATGGCCACACACTTGATGTCTGGCCACACTTCCTTCCCCTAGACTCCAGGTCCAGTCAACATCAATACATTATTATTCTCACTGATGCTTTGCAGCCATCACTGTAAGGACCAGAAATTCTATTTGCATTAAAATCCTCGAGGGATGGGCTCCATTGTTTCATGTGGCCACAGCAGTGTTGTGAGCATCTCCTGCCAGGGGCATCTGTGCAGAAGCTATGGGAAAAGGCCATCTCTTGAGTTCAGATGGGAATGCCAGTAGGAATTTGAACAAAGTGAGTGGGCAGAATCAATTCTTCATCAGGAACCTGTTCTTAAGAACTGGTAATATCAGGAATGGTTTGAAGGCAGATTGATTTTAAATTTTTCATTTTTAATACCCACTGAAATCTCCAAGTCTAATCCCTGAAGAACCTTGTTACTATTAGTTAGCCAAGATTAGCATACTACTTTAAAATTTACAAAATGTTCTCATATATTATGTTTGATTTGATCATTGCAACAACCCTGTGAGGGGAACCAACACAGTTATCCCTGTTGCACAGCTGTGGAATATGAGAGAACAGATGTTAGGTGATCTATCCACAATCCCATAGCATGATCCCCATAGAAAGTAAAGGGACTACTGTGAATATTTGGGTTTCTGGCTTTTAAAAAATCCCATTGTCATTTTATTGGTGTTTCAGAAAAGAGCAAAAGCACATGTGTGTGTTTAGTCCAATATCTTTAACTAGATATCTCTTTCTTATTATGATTTGTTCTATATTCAAGTGCATGTGTGTGTTATGATTTATATATATTTGAGTGTGTGCATGTGTCTGTGTTGAGGAATAAGGGTTTGCTACAGAATAGACAGATGGATAGAGAGATAGATACTTCCTATAACATTATGCGCTAAATACAAAGTAATGTATATCATTCTAGAAAATTTGGACAACAGAAAAGTATAAAGAAAAAATTAAAGATCACTTTTAATTCGTGTTGTGCTTTTTATTTTTAAGTTTAAAACCAACTATGAGAAGAGAAGCTTTAAAGTGCCCATCCAGGCCAATGAGACCATTGTGGGTGCTGTGATAAACAACGTGTCAGAGGCCATGGAAACTCTTACATGGATCAAGGAGGAGCTGGTCCCAGTTTCAGGATCTGTGAATGGGGTCAATGCCCTGGGACTAGTTGTCTTCTCCATGTGTTTCGGTTTTGTGATTGGAAACATGAAGGAGCAGGGCCAAGCTCTGAGAGACTTTTTTGATTGTCTTAATGAAGCCATCATGAGATTGGTAGCAGTGATAATGTGGTATGTATTCCCATTCGCTATATAGCTATATGCATGATACTTATTGCCATCAATACCTGTTCTGTACTAAGGAAGATGTCACCAGGCTGAAGGGCCAATGCCAATTATGTCACTTTGGTAAGCACAAGAAAATCAATGCATTTCTGGGCCTGTAGAGACCTTGAACCGATCTGCAAGCATCTCATGTGTGTGTGTTGGGGGGTACTAGGGATTGAACCCAGGGGCATTCTACCTCCAAGCTACATCCCCATCCTTTTTATTTTTTATTTTGAAACAGGGTCTCCTTAGGTTGCTGAGAGTCTCACTGAGTTGCTGAGGCTATTCTCGAACCTGTGATCCTCCTGTCTCAGCCTTCCAAGTACAGATGTGCACCACCACACTCAGCTCTACAAGCCTCTCTTAATAAATTTACTTCCTTGTTTTTGAAAAGTGACAACTCCTTTTCCCCAGTGCCTATGAAATCCTATTCCTCATTCCTCTACTGTACATCTATTTAGTTATTCATGGAGACGTATTTATTGAGTGTCTACCATATGTCAAGTGTAGAGTACCAGGCACTGTGGATACAGCAATGAAGTGAACATACAAGGATAGCCTAGATCTTATGTTCTGTAAAGAAGGACAGACAATAAACAAGCAAACCAGGTATGGTGGTGCATACCTGTAATCTCAGTACTTGGGAGGCTGAGACAGGAGGATTGCAGGTTCGAAACCAGCCTCAGCAACTTAGTGAGACTCTCAGCAACCTAATGAGGCCCTGTTTCAAATTTTTAAAAAATTATAATAAAATAGGGCTAAGGGTGTAACTTGGAGGTAGAATGTCCCTTGATTCAATCCCTAGTACCACAAAAACAAAATCAAAGAAGCACATTAATTAACCATATGCTTTAATCACAAGTGCTGTGAAAAAAAAAAATAAAGCAGCAGGTAACTGGGAAGAAGGCATGGAATTTGCCTTGAATGGTGCAGAGAGGCCTGTGAGGTGACTTTTTTTTTTTTTTTTTTTTTTTTGCTAAAACCCGAATGACCAGGAGAAGCCAGTCGCACAAGTACCAGGAGAAGAACATTCCCAGTTAGAGGGAAAAGCAAACACAGAGGCCTTAGACCACAGAAAATTTGAGGTCTCCTCTCTCTGAGCTCTAAGAAAGAAATGTGCATGACAGTTCTGCTGCAATGTACAGAAGAACTCATGGGATGGATTCTGGAATACTAAGTCACAATTTATAATAAAATTTCCTTTAATCAAGTTGAGAGCAGGAGACAAAGGAAAAGACTAACTCCGAAAGGGAACACTGACCTTGGAAAGTCGACTCTCCCCAGCATGGAGAGAGCCCTTTGCTTGGTGCAGCCCTCACACGGGGGTTGCTTTTCTTTTATCCTTTATTTTTAATATCCAGACTCCTCTTTGGCCCCTGAGGCAGGAAGGCATCCATTGCTACAAAAAGTGCTCACTCACCAATGTGATTAAAAATGCCCTTTGTCTTCAATACCACCAGAGCCCAGAGAAATCCACTTTTTAGGAGTTTGCAAAAGATGAATATGAGTGTGGGCACAAAGACGGGTCAGAATGTGGTCTCCACAGGAGCCTCCAATTGGAAGGCTCCTTTGAAATCCTGGCAGGGCTGAAAGTGGACATTTATCTTCATATTATTAAAACGCCTCCACCTTTCGCCTCTTTTATGAAAGAAGCCCATTCAAGGCCACTGAATGAACCTCACATGTAGCTTTTCTAGCTGTATATTTGCCTACACATTCAACATTGAGTTATTGCATTTCTGAAAACAGGTACTCCTATGACTTCCTGGCCTGTATTTCTTAAGGACTTTTGAAAGACGCATTGTACTTCGCAGTTTGCAATCAGTCCTCTGTAATTCCCACCAGACCCTTCTCCTTAAGAGTGCTTGACTTCCCTGGTTTGGGTAATGTGAGTTTGGTAGTTCACTACACACATCAGACAGAGGGTGTTGAAAGCCGGGCGATGGGGCCTTTGAGTCACCAGTTTTTTCAGTCTGTACAAGTCATTTTGTGGTCAGTCGATTCCTGCAGAGCCTTTGGCGGGAAGCTCCCAAATGACAGAAGCAGCCTGGGGGTAACAATGACTTAATTAGAACACCTATAACCTGATTGTGGTGGTGCATGCATGCCCATTATGAATTTTAATAGCTCTCAATTTATTTTTATCATCTCTTGTTTATAGCAAGTGGTACTAGTTTTCCATTTGCACAACAACATACAATTTCCTCTTAAAGTAACTTTACCTAGGTTAAAAAGATGATTTGAAGAAAACTGTTAAGTCGTATTTAAGTCATGTTGTATTTATTACTTTCTTCCACATATGCAGAAGTGGAAGAAAGTAAGAAAGTTGTCTTGCCATAGGAGAGCTGACTGTAAATCTGAAATGCTGACGTGTTGTGTGCCCCTTGCTTTAACGTGGGAAGCAGGCCATGATATGGAGAATGCTTCCAAAAGTCTGGATATAGGTATGGTGGTCTGTGGCAGTAGTTAGTAGGGAGTAGATGGCACCAGAAAAGTGACCCAGCTGCAATAAAAGAATCGTCTAGTATGGAGGAAACCTTCTGTAGCTGCCTTCTTTCATAGGTGTAAGGGGGAAAGAAAAAAATAAAAGGCATTTCTTAAAGCAATTCAGTATGAGAGGAAAGCCTAGTTCAGCAATATCCAAGGAAATTTTATGTTTCAAAAAAAGAAAGAGCCGGGCGTGGTGGCGCACGCTTGTAATCCCAGTACTTTGGGAGGCAGAGACCGGAGGATCCGGGTTCGCGGCCAGCCTCAGCGCGCGCACGCGCACGCACTCTCTCTCTCTCCTCTCTCTCTCCTCTCTCTCTCTCTCTCTCTCTCTCTCTCTCCCTAGTGAGGCCCTCCGCAACTTCGTGAGA
>PVJS01021960.1:0-30998 GCA_004027185.1 Glis glis
CTAGGTAGAGAGAGAGAGAGACAGAGAGAGAGAGAGAGAGAGAGAGAGAGGAGAGAGGATATATATATATAGATAGATAGATAGATCGATCGATCGATCGCGCACGCGCGCATGCGCACTGAGGCTGGCCGCGAACCCAGATCCTCCGGTCTCCGCCTCCCAAAGTACTGGGATTACAAGCGTGTGCCACCACGCCCGGCTTATTGGACTTTTTCTACTGTACATATTGAAAATATTTTCTTCCCAGCTATAGTTTGTGTTAGTTTTGCTCATGGTATATTTATGACAACCATATATCTCAATCTTTACTTTTATAAAAATTTTTAAATATTTCCATTTATTTTATTCCAGTGGCTTAAGGATTTGATTTATTGCATATGACTCTTTATTCTATTTGTGTGATATAATACATAAACTTCATTCTTGTGAAATGGTTACTTGCCTTTCTTAATACCATGTATTAAATATTCACTCTTCCTAATGGTTTGAAATACCACTTTAATATATACCAAACTTCATATGTACAAGAGGCTATTTTCAGATCTTTTATTTGTTCTATTAGTATATTAATCTATTTCTGCACTGTGCTTATACTATTTTAATAATAGAGTTTCATAGTATATTTGTATATTAGTATATTTGTAATATGTATATGTAACATTCTTCATTTTTTCTTCTTTTTTAAAAAATGTTTTATTTTTGCCAATTTTCTTCTGATAGATTTTTTTTTGTACTGGAGGTTAAACCCAGAAGTATTCTACCTCTGAGCTACACCCCTATTCATTTTTTTTTTTTTTGAGACAGAGTCTCACTAAGATGCTGAGGGATCTCACTAAGTTGCTGAGGCTGTTCTTGAACCTGCAATCCTCCTGTCTCAGCCTCCCATATACTGGGATTACAGGCGTGTGCCACCATGCCTGGCTCAACTGGTTGAGTTCTATTAAAGATCCTATTGGAAGTTCAATTGTCATTACATTGGATTACAGATTAAAATCTTTATCATAAGAAGTCTTCCCAGTCAGAAACCAGACATCCATTTTCTTTAAGCCTTTTTTGACTAGTTTCTTGGGGGTCTTGCATATTTCTTATTGTATTTATTTCTAATGTTATAGTTCTCGCTTCTTTTGTTCTTGAAATCCTTTTCCTATTGCGTTGGTTATTACATGTGTATCCATTTGGAATGTGTTTGGCCACAAGCAAAAGGAAATCCAACCACGGCTTAAAGAAATGGGATGTTATGTTGCTCATATAGCAAAACGTGCAAAGGTAGCAGCTGCTGGTGTTGGTTTAGTAGCTTGATGACAGCAAGGTATATGCCTCTTTTTTTTTTGCCTCTTGTCATCTTATCTTCAAAAAGGTGCCCCATATCAGCATTCTAAGAAGAAGGAGAAGGGGAGGAGAAAGTTGTAATGCCTATATCAGAAATGCAAAAGACAGGGCAGGAGATGAACCACACTTTTCACCAGCTGACCTGGGTCACATGGCCACTTCCAGGTGGCAAGAAACGCAACAAGGGGGAGGGGGACACCAAGAATGGGTGTTGAGTCAACCAAGCAGTGTCTCTTGCCTGGGTTATAGTGAAACTGTTGGTCTGTGTTTATTGATCTTGTATCATGCTAATTAATTTTTAATAATGTTCCAGCTGAGCCTCTTGCATTATTTTCAAAGAAGATTGTATGTCCATGTACAATGACAGTCTGTCTCTTCCTTTCGGGTAGCTGTACCTCATCTCTTTATTTTTCTCTCTCTTTCCTAAACAGTGATTTTTCTTTGGGTCTTGTTATAATAGATAGTATCCTATTTTTATCTTACGGATGCAATGACCTCTTAAGTCCTTTTGAAAATATTAAAAATATTAATAAAAATGATTTTTTTCAGTTTTATTTCACTCCTTTAATTATCACTTTTTAGATGTGATAATAACTATAACATTAGCAAGGCATACAATCTTGCATAGAACTATAACATTAGAAATAAATACAACAGGAAATATGCAAGACCCATAAAAGTAGAACAAAAAGGGAAGCTTTTGTCATTGTTGCTGTTGGTGTTAAATGCTGTTAGTTGGCCTTCAAAATCTGATAAACCTTGGTCATTCTTGGTTGTTCATATCACATAAATAATTACGGAGAGAATAGGTTTGTACTATAGCAGCTATGACATGTCTCCTCTGGAGAAGTATTCTCCTATTTTCCCTACAAATAGGAAAATTTCTCCCCTCCCTGACTAGGAGGGCTGGCTGAGACTGGAAAACTTCACTTGAGGTGCCTGGCTTGGACCAGCAGGCCACAGGTCAGCCCCGTCAATCACTCTCTACTGAGAAAATAGAGAATAATATTGCTGAGGCGTCTTATTAGATTAGCCATCTGGACAGAGGTGCTTCCCAACCACACCTCCCATTCCCTGTCTGTTTGAAAGGTCTAGAGTCACTGAAATTCTACCTTCCTCCACTTTCAGGGACATGTACCCACCCAAGGAACACACAGGCAGTGTATTTCTTTTCTTTTCTTTTTGATTCTGGGGGTTGAACCCAGGGGCATTCTACCTCCAAGCTACACCCTCAGCCCTATTTTATTATATTATTTTTATTTTGAAACAGGGTTTCACTAAGTTGTAGAGGGCCTTACTAAATTGCTGAGGCTGGCTGCGAACCTGAGATTCTCCTGTCTCAGCCTCCCAAGTACTGGGATTATAAGCATGTGCCACCACACCTGGTTTCATATTTCTTGAGATAGCTGTTCAAGGAGCTAGCCAAGGCTTAAAGGAGCCCCTACCAGTAGCTCAAACAAGATGAAACAAAACAAAACAGGAAAGGGAGTACCTGTCAGCTTTTGTGGGGTAACTGGCAGCTTATCTGCTGATGAAAATTTATTTATTAATATGCTCCTGAATTTATTCTTTTTAAATATTTATCTTTTCAAGTTTTGGGTGGGGCCAGGAGGAGATACATGTGTTTGGTCTGCCATCTTGACCTACAGTTGCTTGGAGGGATACCTTTAAAATGGTTTACAAATAATTTACACATGGTCAGTTGGTTGCCATTCACAAAGCAAACAGAATGCAGCCCTGAGGTGATTAATTGTTATGTAGCCATTCTGTGCTCTAGAAGTCTATTAATAATGGAAACACTATTGGTTTGATGTATTTTGTGAACCTTATTTTAAAAAGAGATGAATGTTGATACCCTAAAGTACTGATTCAATATCTGTCATGGTATCCCCACCACTACATTGATGTTTTTCTGTCTGCAGTCTGTGTTGCTTGTCTCACCTTGGGGATAATTTTGTGTGTGTGTGTGTGGTACTGGGGATTGAACCCAGGGTGTTCTACCTCCAAGCTACACCCCCAGCCCTTTTTATTTTTTATTTTGAAACAGGGTCTCATTAAGTTACTGAAGGCCTCACTAAGTTACTGAGGCTGGGCTTGACCCTGCGATCCCCCTGTTTCATCTTCCCAAGTCCTGGGATTACAGGTGTGCACTGCCATGTCTAGCTGACACTTTTTTTTATCAAGCATCTTCTGACAATAAATTTTTTTTCTAAATGAGATATTTAAATAACATTGGTACCTAGGAATCATAAAAATTAAACTCACTGTATTTTGTTGTTGTTCTGTTTTTGTCTTTTCAATAGGAAAAGAGGGTTCTCTTCAGAAATGAAATTTTCCATTAAAGAAAGATATTATATTACCATATAAATAGATTTATTTTATATCCAACTCACCTCTAGGGATGACTGCCTGTCCAGCATGAAAGTCATCTAGTGACTAGCTTCACAAATTTCACTGAAAAGTTGAAAGTAACTTCTTTGCTGACCGTGGACTGTAGACACTAAGTTGCCATCACCATGAACTCATGGTGGAATTTGCAATTGCCTTTGGAAATGAAAGGGGATGATGGCACATTCTTGTTCTACCTTGGTTGTGGGCTTTGGTTTCACACCCTCAAAAATTTGATGCTGATTATATAAAAAATGATTGAAAAACTACACCAGATAAAATGAATATCCAAAGGTTCTAAATAAAATGCCATGCCTTGAAATTAGCAAAGTTAAGTGGCACCCCAATTCAGTTTTACTAATGAGTTATGTAGGACTACAGAAGATTCAACAAATGGGAACACCTTCTTTATTCTTTCTACTTGTTTTGTTTATTTAAGAAGTACAGTAGTATTACAGATAAAATTGGGTAAACAATCATGGTATAAATTATTGCATAGTTCAGTAGAGTATACTAAAAATAATAGTAAGTTTAATAGTAAACTTTCTGTTTACTATTGGTGACTTAGAAATGTATTATTTATAATTTTTAGTGCTAGTTCTTCTTCTGTCTTTTGATCACCCAAATGCTTTCTAGCACATCCCTCAGAATGAAGGAAGTTATTAAATAAATGTCTATAACTCAATCCACTTTGGCCTAGCTTGTAAGCTAATAGTTTGCAGAAAAAGTAAATTGGACTATTTGCTAAAATGTGGTTTTAGGATTACTCAAGAAGAAACAATAATTTCATGCATGCTTTCACTCTGGTTAGGCTCTGATTGTAGCTCCTCTGTTTATTACTGAGAGGTCAATATGCTTACAACTAGGCGGCCCAATGGCCAAGAGAATGGAAGAATCTTTGGACAAACACTCCTACTAGGCCAGAAATGCTATCAGAATTTCCTCAAAAAACAACCTCAGTGTTTGTCTTTATTCTAATTTAAATCACCCAGTGATTTGTTAAAGCTTTAAAAATGCAATTTAATCTTGTCCAGTTTCCAAGAAAGGGTGAACATACAATGGAATGAATTAACCAGGCCAGTTATAATCAAACACTGCAGAACACTAAGCAGAGCTACCATATGCCAAGAGTGCTGCAAACAGATCTCATCCTGCCTGGGAAAACTTAACACTGCACGTGTGTGTGGTGGGGCAAGGGTGTGTGTGGGGGGGGGGGGGATAGCTGGGGAGGTAAGATATCCCTCAAGGAAGGAGCATAGCTTCTTTCAGGAGATATGTTCACATGGTTTTCAAAAAAGCACCATCAAGTTGCCATTGTATTTTAGGAATAGATGCATTCTGTGAATTGAGGAAAAGATTTGAAGCTACTCTGAGGGCAGCCTCTTCTTATCCCATATCTTAGCCAAAGGTGGCACCCTTAATTCTGAGAATAATTGTTCCACCTAATAGAATAATATTGAGTCTGAAATAATTCTAAATATTTTCCAAGTTCAAGCTAATTCTGTCTTGAAGGGGTGGTAGTATAGCATTCATGACAAAGGTTCTAGAATAAGACACCATGGCCCTGTAGGCTGACTTTGCTACTGACTACTTATGGGACTTTGGGCCAGTGACTTAACTTCAGTGAACTTGGTTTTTCCTTCATCTGTAAAATGGGGATAATAATCTCATGATGTTAATTTTAGGATTGAGTGATATAAGAAAAGAGCATGGCATCGCATAAATGCTCAGTAAGCATGGACAATTATTAACATTATTGCTATTATTAAAACAGTCAAAAATGCTAAAACTTTTCTTCATGCAACAAATACTGTGTGCATTTACTATGTGCCAAACAGGATAAATACTAAAAAAAAAAAAAAACACCTTATTTAGTGATCAAGATAAGAACCTGCATCTCTGTTGGCTATTGAGGCAGTTTCTGTTTCCTGACCTTACTTCTTTGAAGACAAAACTTTACAATGCATCACTCATGTAGACAGATCAACCCATTGCCCCCCTTTTTCATTTTTAAGGCTAATATATTTTAGAGATGCTTAATGAACAACTATAGCAACTGATTGCTATCTCAAATAAAATATGAGGAGTCCGGTTGCGATCAGGATTGTGTAAGAAAGAAAAGGGTCAGTATTGTATGCTTTTGATGGATTATTTTGTATTTTTGTTTAAATCTCATGCATGCTAAGATTTTCATGTGTGCAACCACTTCTTCGTAGGCAGCTTTGGTTTGGTGTGGGCATGGCATCCCTTTTGCAGTCATGCTTGCTGGTGAACCTCTAGCGCTGAGAGGACACATCATGTCAGGCTGTGGGGTGTGAGAATGCCACACTTTTCATCCCCCAAGTGAGTGGACTCCCAGGTCCACCTTCCTGGAGAATGCTCTTTGGATCAGGGTGGACTGTGGGCCAAGGAATTGTCTGGTCTTTCCATTAATCTCTGAAGATGGGAGAGTAATCCCTTCACAAATATAGGAATGGGGGTTGCTCTGGGGCCGGCAAATAATCAACAATGAGGGTTTAGGGGGGTTGATTTTTGTTTTAAATCATGGATTCCTTCAGCTCTCCTCTCTGTAGTCCTCAGCAATAACTTAGCTCTTGTCTTCCTCTCTGAAGGATTTAAATGGAATGACCTTAATTCCTGCTTTGTTTGCACTCTATCTTTTAAGGAGCAGCAAATGAAGACCAAGACAAACAGTAGATTAACAGTGGCACCTTTTATAAGGCTGATTAGTTCCTAAAATATGCTGAAAGGAAACAAAACAAAAAAAAAGGAATGGAATGGGGGTGAGACAGAAGCCTTTATTAATGAGTTTGAAACAGCTCTATTTCTTTTAGTAGGTGCAGATATTGGCCTTCCAGGGAAATATTTCTTTCATACGAGAAGGCTTTGCCAGGATATCATTTATGGCATTAAGCAGGTGCTTAGTAAGTGTTTCTAAACAAATTCGCTAGCTAATTTTTGGTTAAGGGAAGAGTTATACTGGGGATGAATTCAGAAAACATTTGATCATGGCTCATCTGCAGCTCCTTATAGCAGGAGCTATCAAGTTGCTGACAGTCTCCAAATCAGAATTCCAAAGATGCTGTTCTGTATGGAGTCATTAAGAGGAGCACCGCCTCTTAGAATCTCCTTCAGCTCTTCTGGATTTGAAGGAATTTGCAGGGAAACTTCCAAGCACCTCAGCTATATCCAAATGAAAACCAGCACATTATAGTTTGGCAGAGCTGAAACTGTGTCTCTGGAAATAAAGAATACACACACACACACACACACACACACACACACACACATACAGAGACAATATTTTGGAGCATTGGCTTCTGTTTCTTTTAAGGGATAGGAGGATGGATGTTCCTAAAATTGTTCACTTTCATTTAAAGTAAAATAAAAATGTGAAAGGCCAGGGTACATTAATAAGATGATATACCTGCTTATAATAATGGGATAATTCACATCCTCATTGTTGAAGCAGAAGGACTCCCAATAAGGTCAATCATTAAACTCAGTATATTTCATCCTTTGGTGTAATCTCACTTAGATTCTCAGCCCCACTTGTCTGCCCTTTTTTCCACTATGCACCTATATTGCAAATTTAGTTCCATTAGGTAGATGTTTGCACCATTATGAAGCCCAATTCCATCATTTTCAAAGTGCCAGGCCATTTAAATACAGTACTGTCCTTGGCCACATTTAATCCAAACATTTACACACATCCAGCTACTTCTTATCTTTTTGAATAGGATCCAGGGCTTATTTTTAAATTACCTCCTCATTTATGCTCTGTAAAAGCATCAAGAGAAACCATCCACGGGATTTCGATTCTGGTCCATGGATGCTGCTTCCATTTCCCCGCATGGCCATTAAATCCTAGTCCTAGCATAATTCTCAGTGCGGCATTCTAGCGTTGAGGCAGAAAAGATAAAATAGAAACAGCTAGTTTTTCTCTCCCAGAAATCATGCTTCATGGACATATACTGGCACTTTTTCTTTACTCTTTATGTATACCTGGTTTAAAGGGCATTTTTAGATAAGGATCCCCCCAAAGGTCCATCCATGGGAAGTCAGGGTGCTTAAAATGAGGCAAGTACTTACCAAAAGATAAGCCTGGATGATTTCCTTAACCACATGTCAGTTACTGTGCATCTGTTTGGGGGGTGTTTCTATTGATATAGTGAGTCTTGCCATGACTTGAGCACTGTCACTAATGTCCAAACATCTGAACAGTCCAGAACCATCATCTATGGTCCCCTCAGACCTTGGTATTATCTATCCCACAAATTCCCTTTCTTTTCCATAAACTCATTTGCTTTTCAGTTTCTAGTCTCAACTATTCAGTTATGCTGTGAAGATATAGGAGTCTTAGCTTGCTTCCTGTCCCTTCTCAGCAGAAATTGGTATTATATGAAATCTCTCATCAATTTTAAAACAGTTGGACCATACTACTTTTTGCCAAATTAAGCAAAGCAACCTTGATCTCAACCTACCTTGTTTCATTGTGTACTTAACAAAGAAAGAAAAAGCCGGGCGTGGTGGCGCACACTTGTAATCCCAGTACTTTGGAAGGCGGAGACCAGAGGATCGGGGTTCGCGGCCAGCCTCAGCTCTCTCTCTCTCTCTCTCTCTCTCTCTCTCTCTACTTAGTGAGGCCCTCCGCAACTTCGTGAGACCCGGTTTCAAAATAAAGTATAAAAACTAGGGCCGGGGTGTAGCACGGAGATAGAACACCCCTGGGTTCAATCCCCAGTACCGCAAAAAAAAAAAAAAGAAAAGAAAAGAAAGAAAAAACCCCACAACTTTTGACGGTGCAGAAGGGGCTGCAAGAGAATCTGCGTGAAGTCCCCCAAATGCTCACAACCGTGCAATTGTCCTGGATGCACTTTGATAGGCTGCCATTTGTTCCCACTCGTCTAGAGAGCTTGTGGATAGCCTGAGAGGTTTGTGTGCCTGTGCGCATTTTAACAAATTTTCAAAAGTTGCCATGGGGAGAGAATAGCAAGAAAGTCCTTCAAAAAAGAAAATTATTTTCACAGCATCATCACCAGAAAAACACCCCTGCAATGGATATCTTTGAAGGTCGACTGCAATCTGAACTAATTGGGGAGGGAAGGGGGAGCTTTCAGTTTTGCTCACCTTTTATAATGGGCCTCAGAGAAGTGGTCGGTAGCCAACCGCTTCCTGCAATGAGTGGTTTGGGCACTTGCTAAGCAAAAGGGAATGCTCCTCTAGCTTCTCGTTCATGTCACTGAGAGAGGTCACCACCTGCCCTCTTCTACTCACCACTTCTGATTATTGGGTAGATTCTGCTCCAAAAGTCATCTTTTGTTGTGAGGACATTAATCTTCTCCCCAGTGTTGAAATGCTTGACAAGAAAGAGGGGTGGAAGCAGAAAGGCTGATCTCGAAAGCCTCAAGATCACCGCCAAAGAGCATTATTTATAGGCCTTTGCTGAAAATCAACTTCAATCTGTGCGAATGTACTACATTAAACCAATAACAGACAACAAACTCGTGAATATTTGGCGTGATGATGAGACCGGCCGAAGCCCTTGTGCAGTGGGGAGGAGGGCGGCACAATCGGAAGTACTGGTACTCCTCTCTGGAGTGTGTCTGTTGTGATTGCTAGCTGGTTCCCACAGATCCTTGCTGAACATTATGCCATTAAACAGTATGAAAGAAAATCAAAATATATGTTTACTGGGTACTAAATAGTAAGTGCCCTTTCAAACACTCTGTAATGGCTAGGCTTTAAAGTCATCCTGGAGCACCCTCAGAAAGTGAGAGCAGTGTGTTCACAGATTCCTGCTGCTGTGAACCACCGAGAGTCGGAACGCATACACTCTGAGACTTGCAAGCACCTCACAGCTCGGGACCCTTAAAGAAATAGGCAGAAAGAGAAAGAGCCTTCTGCCATATATACTAATTTATAGTTTTAATTTAAAAATTGGTGATTTGTCAGCCGTATTTTCTCAGGAATTGAGTGACAACCAATGTCTGGTTCAGCATAATGGATATACTTTTGAGGGGAGCCAGAGGAGGAATATATGTCTGGATGGTGAGTTATATAGTTAAATATATTTAGCAGTGGCTAACTATGACAAAATTCTTGTGTGAAAATACAGATAAAATCAAGAACACTTGTAAACTAACCGCACTCCTATAGTTCCCTATTCATTGTGTACATATTATGTTAAATAAACTATTGCTTTCTGTGCAAACAAGGAACAGAGTAGGAAGTTCAGAAATAAACTAAAAACACCATAGATTTTAGTATTTGATAAAGAGAGAATAAAAAATCAGTGGCGGGAAAATATGGATTATTTCATAATCGCTTAAGGGATGACTAGATGGTCATCGGGAAACATCTAAAATTGGATCTATATCTCATACCTGCTTGAGGATAAAGTCAAACTATTAATATTAAGTCTTTAAACAAGAAAGAAAAAGAGAAGCCATGCAAGTACTACGGAAATACATGGGAGGGTTCTTTATAGTCTTGGAGTAAGGGAGACAGAAGACAAAAGCCATAAAATAAAAGACTGGTATGGCTGTATAAAATTCAGAACCTCTGCATGGAAAAACTCCAGCTATGTAAAGTCAAAAGGCAGATTGAAGATTGGAAAGAATATTTGCAAGTCATAACACAAGCAAATGGTAAACTTCCCAAATAGAGAAAGAGCTCCTAGAAATCAATAAGAAAGGTATCAACACTTCAAAAGGAATATGGACAAAGCATCTGAAGAAAAGATTAACATGAAAAGAAATACCATTGGCTCTCTGACATAGGAAACGATATTTGACATCACTAATAACAGAAATTTAAATTGAAACTATAGAGTGGTACTATTTTTTGTTGTTAGATTGGCAGAATTTTACAAGTTTAATATTATCCTTTGTTGACAAGGTATGGGGAAACAGGTACCTTTTTACACTGTTGATGGAAGTGTAAATTGGAACAACCTCACAGAGGAGAATTTAACAATTTTCATCAAAATGCAAATATACTCTTTAACCCAGAAATTTCACTTCTGAGATTTTATCTTTCACATATTTTTGCATATATAAGAAATGGCAAATATACATGATTATTCATTATAAAAGCAAAATATTGAGAACAGGCCAAATGTCCATCAATAAATTATAGTGCATCCATAAATGGAATACTATGCTATGGTAAGAAGAAGAAAAGAAGAAAGGGGAATGATCTCTGTGTTCTGATATGGAAAGACAACCAAATATCATGTTAAATGAAAAGTTCCAAACCATTTGAATAGTATGCTGCCAGTTGTGTATTCAAGAGGTAAAATTAGAATCTCTATTAGTATTTTCTAATGTCCATATTAAAGAACTCTGGAAAACTATACACAACAACAACAACTAGTTATATGAAGAGGAGTAAGAGAAGACTAGACAGATGGGTTTTTGGCATGGGAAGGAAGCCTTTTCAGAGAAAACCTTTATTCTTGTTTTTTTTAATTTTCAAATCATATTTTACCAAATATTACCTACTTAAAACTTTGTATCACTGAGATAATTAACTGAAACAGCTAAATAAAAATTAAATCATTCTAAAATTAAAAAACAGAAAAGTTTTATAGTGAAAAATTGTACCAGTAATAATGAAGGTAATTGCTGATTAAAGAGGGTATCTATCTACCAAAGCAATGATGGAAGATTATTTACAGCAGTTTTTATGGGAATCCTTAGTAATTTGGTTTTTGTCTATGATATAACCCTTTACTTACCAGATATCCTTCCATTTTCTAGCTAAAATTGTCAGGAAAATTGAAGAGTAAATAGAGGAGGGGTTATATTTATTTTAGTTAGCTTCAAAAACATTTTTTTTTGGCCATTTGCCTGACTCTTAATTCTGCTTCTATCTGAACATCTAACATGGTATCTTTAGGTTAAACAGAACATAAGGTTAAAGTAGCGCAGCCTCCAGAATCAAAGAGCCGATGCTACAATTGTATAGTTAAAAACTATATTTACTCTAAATTGCAAAATGGTAGGTATTGTATGTGATGTTTAAGTTGCCACGATTGTTCTAGTAATAAATGTAATATTCAGCAGCGTTTTTCATAGACTCCTCAGTTCATCATCAGTGCCATTTTGCCTCTTTATAATAATGTGCACTTTCCTTTAGAAAGAGCTTGGTTATTTCTTTGGTGGGGCCTATTTGCTCCTTTTTTATGTGAGATTTTTCAATACTATGAAATGATGCAGAGCAAAAAAGGTCCATCCACTTCACTTGTGTTGCCTCCCGCGTTACCTAAACCACAACAGAACAATGACAGACAACAGAGCCTTTCTCCTCTCTAACAATTCAGTCACCATGACAACCAGCAGAAGAACGTTGGGCCAGAAAAAAGCATTGAGCTTGAGGGACTAGACTAATCAAAAAATGGAATAACATGGCAACAATTACACTGATGAGTGAGAGGGAGCTCCAGATGCATTCAGACACCTATGGCACCGCAGGCTCGGTGCATTCAGCATTCCGTGTTTAGTGTCTTGTGTTTTTGAGAGCAGGTAAATAGACAAGATCGAATTGTGTAACAGAATGTCAGTGCTCTAGTTAAATAGAAAATTCCTTTCCTTTGGCAGTGCTACTTCAAGCGCATTGAAGAGGGTTTAGGGGAGATGAGGTTTTGAAGTGAAATGTGTAATAGATACAATATGAGTACCGCAAGGCAACGTTATTTAGTTTTAAAAAAGTAAACTTGGGTGTGTGTTCCCCTCCCCCCTCTTTTCAAATATATAGGCACAAATAAAGGGAGACTGCTGCCGAGTTAGTGGCGGACATGATCTTAAATCCTGCTTCAGGTCAGGAATATACACGATTCACTTCCATTGGCATGTTTCTCAGTTATATTGATTTCTCGGGACAAAATCAAGCACCATGATCTTAGCCATGCCAATTCTAATGTCTGGAGGAAGTTAAGCTGAAAGTGTCGTGATAAGTCTATGGTCAGATAACAAGAGCACAGGAGAATAGGTGTGGTAGCTTGGTCTCCTGCCTTCACAGCTTGATTTACCTCCTTTGGAACTTTCACCACATTCTCAAGGAGTTTCGCAGAATTTATAAGTACGTTTCTTTTAAGTAGCATTGATATTGGCATTACTTCTCAACTATAGACACAGGTAGATGAGTTATAAATAGGTTTTCTATACACCGATCTCTTCCTCGATTTCTTTGATTAAATTTTTCTCACTTCTTGATGTGTCATGCTTTATTGATTTGGTGGATGTTTTTAGTGAATCGCATTATCTGGTTTTGAGTAGTAGGCATTTCCAAGGCAAAATTTTCTTTCCCTCCCCTCAACAGAAAAAAAGGAATTAAATTATTTTATTAAATTATAAACAGCAATCGATTACATCCCCCCGGGAAAAAAAGGTCTGAAATATCATCATTCTATCATTCTCATAGTGAAATTAGAGGTGAGGAAGTACGAGACCTAAGTTGCCCAGTTAAAATTCTTTGTGTTAGGGTGGGGTCGTAAGGCTCCAATCTGCAGACTTTGAGCTAGTTCTCTCCTCTTGGAAAACTGTTTGCACTTGTTATTTGTTCTATAAATTAGTATATTTTCTTATTCTAGTTATTTTGACTTTATGTGACTCAATTTATCTATCCATAAAAGGGATGCTTTTTGACTATGCCACTGTAAAAACCTGGATGAGGCAAGGGAAGGAGAGGAGGCAGCAGTCTGAGTTTACTGTGAGCCCATAAATAGATGTTTACTGATGATGAGATGTTTTCTATATGAATGAATGAATGGTTCTCTTTGTTTTGATTTTGGTGTGAGACCAAAAGCCTCTAGCTAGAAACCTTCCATTAGAAAAAATTATTCTGAATTGTTTTTCCTGGGTTAATTTTTCTTTTGCTCAGGTGAGAGGAACGACATGGTTAAAAGATGATAATCACTTTTATTTATTCATAGTTCATCCGTTTCTCAAAAAGAGTTTGAGGCAAGTCATTTAAGAAATAGACTCCTAATACAACAGAGTCATCAACAGCAGCTAAAAGACAACAAACAAATATGAAGTGATAATTGAAGAAAAATTCCAATCAGGAAACCCTGGCCAAAAAAAAAAAAAAAAAAAAAAACCAGTACGATTTCTGACTCTGAGCTTTCCAGCAGGGCACAGGGAAACTCTGTGGTTTATAGAGCCCCTTTGACTAATCACAAAATTCATGTTGGTTCTTTAAGAGAAACAACCTTTTTTCTGGCCCTTAGCTCCTCCAGGTGGAACTTGCCCTGGGAAGTGGCATGTGGGTGGCTGGCTTTCAATAGCATCAGGGACAGCCCTCCCCAGAGGAGGATTTGCCCTCCTGACTTTGGCCAAAATGCATTCTGAGTCAGGAGCAAAGGAGAGTCATTCTTTTCCTCTCTGCCATTAGAGGAAGGACAGGGACAAAGGCAAGGGAAAAAGAAAATGCTCTCCTGGGCATAAAGAAGAAATCCCAGCCTCTGAAAGCAAGCCACAGTAGCTTATTTGAAAATCACCATTAAGAGGAAGGCTTGAATTTGGCCAAGGTGTTTATGCCAAAGACCTTCTTGCTTTAAGAATAAAGCAGCCGATGATTGAATATTGGGAAAGGGGCTCATCAGTTCTGGGGAGGAGCTGCCGCCAGAGATTCATGTCAAATACAAATGAAAAATAAGGATTTTCTGTGAGATTATTGTGAACGGGTGAGAAAACAGCTAAATCATCTTTTAGGAGATAAACAGTGATATCTTGAGTAGACCCACACTTTACAAAAGCCAGATCTTATTTTAGACAACATAGCATGATCATTCTTTCTATAAAGTCTCTGTATTTTACTTTACTGTGAAGAAAATCTGCTTATCAGTTTTAACACCCTTCTCTGAGTTGCCAGATAAAAGGACACAGCAATTGGAAAAATTTTATCTTTAAAATATTTCTATTATGCTCGGTGACAGTGCTGTTACCAATAAGGACTTCTCTAGTATGTATTTTTTTCGTATGGATGAAGCAGGAATCAAAAAGGACTTTTCGCTTTGCCTCAGGAGAACAATACGGGCGTGCAAACACGGAGCCTGGCATCGCCTAAGCTCTGAAAATGCTTCAGGGAGCCGGTGCTGCCGTGCGCGTGCATCAAGGCAGGACTCTTTATATTCTAGGAAATTCATCACAGTATGACAGCTCGTGAAGGCTCCCAAACTGAGTTTGTTCCTGTCTAGTTCTCCCTCTTTTATTTCCCCAGAGGGGTCTCACACATTCTGGGATATGTCTGAAGAGCACGGATCCACTGAGTGGCGAGACGAAGGAAAGAAGTCCATTTGGCGCAGTTCACATTCCCCACCCACGCCGTCTTTGTAGGACGATGACACTGTCCTTTTAGGGGTGTCTATACTATACAGGCAACAAGTGAGTCTCCTTACTCACATCAGTGTCCACCCTCACTGTAGCCCTAAAAAAAAAATAAGCCTTTTTATCCTGCCTGAAATCATGTGGTCATCTGGCATTCACAGAGGCCCTGTGCTATAGGCTGATAGGCCCCTAGTACCATAAAAACAAAACAAATAAGTTGAGGACTAGTGATAAATAAGTAAGATATGGCTTCTTACATAGAAATAGAAAAACTAACCAGCAAAAAAGTTAAGGGGCCTGGCCAGAAAAGAATGAGAATGTGAAGTCATTTGTAGAATTCTGAAGCTCGTGTCGCTGCGTCTGCCCTGTACTGCCTTTCTGGACCAGCGCCCACCTCTGATTTGTGAGTTTCCTGAGCTTAAGAGCACTGGTCTGGGGACTCGAGGTGCAGTTTGCCACATTTTAGCTGGGTAATCTTGGAAAAATTATTTAACCTTTCTACCCTCAAGAATTGAGTCTGTATAATGAGAATGCTAACAGCAATCCCCTAATTATGTGGTGAGGCGCGGGACTGTGTACATGAAGCCTTTAGCACTGTGCCCAGCACACAGTGAGGCTGGGTTAGTGTAAGGTGCTATTATCATCTTCTTCACTATGGCTTTCTCTGTACTGAGAGGCCTCAGGAGCTGTTGGCCTCCTTCCCTGGTTGGTTTTGCCCCATGGCCAGTCAGAGTTTTTGCTCTGGCCTAAGGTGCAAATGTTATATTGTTACAATTTTGCTGCTCACACTAGGATCTCTAGGAGCAAAGATAAAGAAGCTTCCTTGGGCTCAGGATCACATGCATGGCCTTATGTAATAATATTCAGTGATAGGAAGGAGTAATATTAAGATACAGAAATGGCATCATTTTTTGTCATGAAGAAATAGACATGACAAAGTATTTGAGGACAGTTGTTTCCTATCCTTTCCTCGGAAGCCATTGCCCTGAGGCTTTTGCCTGTACCTGCCATCACAGAGAGCGGTAGAGATGAGTGACTGAGAAGAGTGGACCCAAGGGAAGGACTCTGACGAACTTTAGCATGTCTGATTCCTGGGACTCACACAAGCACAAACTACCACCCTCTGTCTGTATGCCTGCCTGTCTTGTTCGACTGGGGAACACATCGAGGAAATGACATGATCTTACTCATCTTTGTCATCTTAATGTCCGTCATCAGGTCTAGCATGTAGAAAGTGTCTATTAAATATTGTGGAATGAGTGAGTTAAAGTGAGCCCAAAAGTTCCATTTACTATTTATTGCTTCAAAATTTATACATCTCAAAAGAACTAGAAAAACATATGCCAAAATACAGTGTAGAACAGTGGTTATTGCTGAGTGCTTAGGTTTGAAGGCCATATTTGCTTCTTTGTGCCTGTAGAATTTTGTGGATTACTAACATAACAGCAATTGATTTTATCAAGAAGAGATTCTGCTTTTACCGGTGGGGTGGAGGGCACTGGCATTAGACCAAGGAGTGACAGGATGCGTGCTGCAGCCTTAGAAAATTCAGCATTAAGTGGTGTGCACATAGTCCTTGCCCTGCTCTCATAAGGTATGCAAGAGATCATGCTTAATGTGCATTCATAGTTCAAATGATATCACTCTTTCATGAAGCTCTTAGTACTTTGGAGCCTTAATTGCATTCAGCCTTCCAATTAGGAGGCTGGCATAACCCATCCCAGTGGACATGGAATCAGAGAGATTATGCCTTTGACTCAAGTTTAAGGTCCTACACACTGCTCTCCTATAATCTAGTCTTCTATCTCCTAGCTCAGAGTAACTTGTTTCCACCTCTCAGCCCTAAGCCACGTGCTCACTGATACTCTCAATCAGCATGAGCCAAGATGCCTAATTATGTTTCATTTAGAAGCTTGCCATTCTTATTGTCTTGAGAAAGTTTCATTCTTTCTCCTTTCTCCCGCTGCAACTTACTGTGGCAACTGGTTGTTTTTAGCAATGATCTATACATTCCTATCTCTTTATAATACTTGTAGTCTCAGAGCTATATTGCTTCCAAAGGGAGGGTCTCTGATATTGCCATAAAAGTTAGAATTCACTGAAGAACAGGTTCAGGCCAGTCTGAAAAAAATGCATAATAAATCATGGTGCTGTCATTTGGGTCTACAGAGGAAGACAGCTAGCTATGCCTCCTGGTGCAAGTTCAATGGCAGGCCGGGTGTTCATTTAACTTCTTGGGCCTCACGGTCACCCTCAGTCCTCTCCTGGCCACCAAAGGCTCTTTCTCTGGAAAGAATTAATTCTTGGGAAGAAAACACCAGAATTAGGAGAATGAGAGTGCTTTACTATATGTCAAGAATATATAAATTGAGTTAGTCTTGACTAGATTTTATATCTCTTTTAAAAAATGCTTAGTGATAGCATAACCCAGATTCTCCCAAACATAGTTTATTATTTGATAGCAAGTAAGGTGATGTGGGGAGACAAACTGATCAAATGAATTAATCTTCATTGGTATGTTAGCCAACTAATGCAGCATCTTTCCCAGGCACACACTTTTGCTTAGTTAGCTTGTGCCTATTTCTAAGAGGCCCTTAAAGGAGTGTCGCTAATAAGACATCCAAGCCCCTTCAGGTATCTTTGGTCAAAAAGCTCTTTGGGGCAGTCTCAAATCCAACCCTAAAAGGGATTCCCTAATAGAGCTCCTTACCTGACATCAGGAAATCATATTTCAAGCAAACTTTTCAGAAAATCAAGTCAAGCCTCTTGTCACTTTAGATAAAATTTTAGTACATTCTGGAAATTCTGCTCTCTCTTTCTCTTTTACTATGGGAGCAGCTTTCTTATGTCATGTGCTATTACGAGGTTTTAGTGGATTGAATAGTGGTCTCGCAAAAGGTATGTCCATTCAGAACCTCAGGATATAACTAAACTTAAAATAAGGATCTTTGTATATTTAATTAACATAGGAATCTCATCCTGGATTATCCAGGTGGGACCAAAATCCAATGAAAAGTGTCCTTGTAAGAGACAGGAAAGAAGAAGATGTAGGAGCAAAGAGAATACCACGTGACTATGGAAAGAGAGAGATTAGCACTATGCTACCACAAGCCAGGGAACCCTAGGGCCTCAGAACCTGGATGGGTGGGTGGGCAAGGGCAGGCCTTTCCCTCGAACCTTCAGAGGGACTGTGGCCCTTCTTACAACCTGATTTTGAAGTCTGGGCCTCCAGAACTATGAGGGAGCACATTTCTGTTGGTTTAAGCCGTGCAGTTTGTGGTTATTTGTTATAGTAGCCCTAGGAGACCCATACAAGTATGTTCTTTGAGGTTCATAGCTCTGAAGGGTGGCAGAGTGTTTGTGGGCAGGGTTGTTCCATAGCATCATGTATTGGAGGGTGTGAATTTGGCTGGTTTGTTGGGGTTATATTATCTGCTAGCACCTGAAGAGGCATCAGGGATGTTTAGACTCACCCCCGAAAGACCTGAAGTCCAGTGCACAGTTGGTGGGTTTTGGTCAGGGTCCATTGTGAATGCAGTAAGTTCATTTTGCAATTTTTGAATAAGTAAACAAATTTTCCCTGATATCCTTTCCACTGAGAGTTCACCTTCTTGAAGAACCTGAGACAAAGAACACCAAAGGCATGAACAATAATTAACTTCTGATTGCAATGTAGGGCCAAAAGCCCTGTTTTGTTATCAGCTCTCCAAATCTCTGGGAGATTAAACATTTGATTAAACACATTTCAGCAACAGAAACTACTGAAATGTCTTTTGAACTATTTTAGTCACGTAGCTGTATATTTACCTTCTACCTAATGAAACAATATCCTGTACTCTGCTCATTTGTTTATGTACTTGAAGGAACTGGGTCTCCACATCTATTCATTCCACCCTTTCTTGAATATCAAGGAAATGATTCAATTCAAGAAATATTTGGCCAGTGCCTACTATGTGCTCTGAACACTATTAGAGTCGGGTGGCTTAAAGCAAAGTATAAGGGAAGATTCCAAGTGTTTCCAGGCTAATCAAGAAAGAAGAATGGCCAAGTAATGTTTGTGGCAAAGATACCTGCACCATCCAAGAGTGTCACCTAGAGAGACAGCCAGGCAAGTGTTACTGTGCACTACTGATTTCCTCTTTTCTCTGGCAGCGCCCCCCTTTTTTTTAAATTTTGTTTTGTTTTGGATTGTTTTTTTCCAAGTCTCTACCTCCTCTACCAGCCATCCAGTGGCGGAGTCCAGCAAGGCTCAAATGAAGGCCTCTTTTCTTCTTCCTATATTTCTCTCCCTAGGCAAAAATTCCATGCCCTCTAATGTTCCTAACAAAAGTTACTAATAAAATCCTCAGATATTCATTTTCAGCCCTAGAACATTTTCTGGGTGCAGTACTGCCATATCAAACTACTTGACATCCCTTAAATATCTCATAGATGCCTCACAAACAAACTCATGATCTTTGACCCCTTGCCTCAGATCTGACCTTTTTTTTTTTTTTTTCGCGGTACTGGGGATTGAACCCAGGGGCGTTCTACCTCCGTGCTACACCCCCGGCCCTATTTTTTTATACTTTATTTTGAAACCTGGTCTCACGAAGTTGCGGGGAGCCTCACTAGGTAGAGAGAGAGAGAGAGAGAGAGAGAGACAGGGAGAGAGAGAGAGAGAGAGAGAGAGAGAGAGAGAGAGAGCTGAGGCTGGCCGCGAACCCGGATCCTCCGGTCTCTGCCTCCCAAAGTACTGGGATTACAAGCGTGCGCCACCACGCCTGGCCTAGATCTGACCATTTTTAAATGTTCTATTCCCCAAAATAATAAAAGCCAAAACCAGGAAGTTATCTTGGATATTTCCCTTTCCCACATTGCCAGCTTCAAGCCATCACTTAGTCCTGTCAATTTTGCCTTCTGGATTTTTCTCAAGTTCATTTCTCTATCTTTCTACTGACAACCTCTTGATCTAATGTATATTACAACTTGATCATGGAGTGAGTTCTCCTCATCTTTGCCATATGCTGCTGATTAGAAGCAAGTCACAGGCCCTGCTCATCCCAAAAGAGAGGAAAATATATAGGCACAAAACCAAGGAGCCAAGATTGTGGGGCCTCTGCCTACCATAGATCTCAAATCCTACTTCCTTCTTCAGGGAAAACTTCCCTAACCCTAGTATTGAATCTAATCCCATCCTCCAAGTTCATGTAACACCATGTACCTCTTTTGCATAATATTTAATCACAATTTTATTTTTAAATTAGTTATATGACAATCTCTTGCCTGTCCCATGAAGGGCTTTTTTGTTTGCCGTAGCACTAGGCCTGGAATATTGCAGAAGCTTGAAACTATTTCTTGAACAAATGGACAGAAGATCTCTAGAAGCTGTATTTTATTACTTTGTCTTTACCTTGTTGTCTTGAGCCCTCATTCAAACATCAGAAAAAAATCTTACTTTGAGCTAGTTACTTAATGGTTGCCTCCCACCCCTACTGCTGGCCACAAGGAATCAATGGAAGTTTTATTTAAAAAAGAGGCAATAAGCATTTATCCACCATCATGCAAACAGGCAAATCATGTTTTCTCAAAGTCCTAACAACAATGTGCATTCCGAATTGCCAATAAATGTTGGAAGTCAGGAATGGAATGGTAACCTGCTACTACCCATAAAAGTTATAGTAACTGATTTACTGATATCTTGTTTTCTGGGAATTGCAAGTTGGCTTGTGTTCAAAGGATCTGAGCTAAACCACTGACAAAGATAAGTTGATATGACTACATCTCAAATGGTAAGTATGTTCCTATTCATGTTTAAGCAATTTTAGAAAATGATCAAACATTTGTTTGGTTACCTGTGAGGTGTCTCGTGAGTTTTCACTTTCCCAAAAAACAGGGTGTTCCATTTGGTGGCCTAGCATCATGGAATCTTCCTAATCTTCTCTGTAAAGGCGGTCACCTCCATCACCTCTTTCACCATCCCTGGCAACCATTTGCTCCAGGCCTGCACCAAACACTTTCTATTTGTTATCTCATTGACTTATAACAATTCCTGTAAGCATCTAATGCTAACCCCATGATAGTACTTCTCAAACTTTAACAAGCATCAGAATTACCTAGAGAGCTGTTAAAACACAGAGTACTGGCGCCCCAACCCCAGAGTTTCTGATTTGGTAAATCTGGTATGAGGCCTGAGAATGTGCAAGTTCCCAGGAAATAGATATTATGCTGCTGGTCTGGGGACAACTTGTTAAGAACTGCTGCTCTGAGGTAAGCATTTTTTTATCATTAATAAGAGGAAATAAGTATAATAAATTATGGAAGTTATATTGGATTTTGAAAAAAATCCATTGTTTACTTGGGCATAGTGGCACACACCTATAATCCTAGTTCTTCAGGAGGCTGAGGCAAGAGGATCACAAGTTTGAATGAGAGCAACACCCTGTTTCAAGACAAAAATTTAAAAGGTTTGGGGATGCAGCTCAGTGGTGAAGCACTTAGCTAGTATGTGCAAGGCCCTGGGTCAATTCCCAGTACTGCAAAAAAAAAAAAAATCATTGTGTATAATCAAAAGAAAATAAAACAACCAGAATGAACTCCAATTACTGATGTGCATGCTCAAGTAGGGAAAGTGTACTGATGCCTACAGTTTACTTTGAAATGCTTCAAAAAGACAATGGATGGAGAAATGGATAGTAAATTGATATGTGATAAGGAAAGTGTAGTAATTATATGAACAGTAAAATTTAGATAGTGAATAAATGGGTGTCCATTATAAAAATCTTTTAAACTTTGCTTTATGTTTGAAAATGTTAATAATGAAATGTTGGAAGAAAATCATTGTGGAGATCATTTTACATCATTCATCAGCCAAGTGCTGTCATTTGGGAACATCCCAGTTATTCTGGCTACCGAGCAAAACTGACATTGTTACACAGTTCACGATAGTTTTAAATGCTGTATTTAAGAAGCATCACCTACATCTGTATAGCCTCTGTATAAAATAATTCTTTAGGAAAATGATGCCTATTTTCCATTGAGAATACTTTGGTAGAAAATTCTAGTTTTGAGGTGGAGGGAAGCAACATTTAGCTTCTTCCACAGTACTGATATACATATTCCTATAATCACTGACACATTAATTATGTGTTCTTTTTATCTGTTTAAGATATTTCTGTGTTTTTTCTCCTCCTATAAAATGTGAAAAAATTCCAAAGGTGGTGACATTTGAATTGGATCTTGAAGGATGACTAGTTCACCAAGCATCAAAGAGAGGGTAAGAGAATGCCCAGTTTCATTTACCTATCTCTCAGAGTACCCAGCAGAGCAAATTCTAGGTGAATTTTTAGTCCAAGCTGCAAAAGCTCAAAGGTCAGGTTCCTAAACAAATTGGAAACAAACCCACTTGATTAGAAATAAACTGTCATTTCACTTGGTGACAAATTTCAGTGCAAGAAATTCTGAGACAATGAGAAAACTTGGAAGTTTTGCCAAGATTTGAGACTCTGATGGAAGAAATAAGATGCTGCACCAGGAAACTAAATATTGTGATTTGCTTCATTTTCTTAAACTCAATATTCCAGCCTTAATCCATCCAAATAAGCCAAAGTGTTACCCCCAGGAGACCTAGGTGCTGCAATGCTTGGCAAACTTTTGGAGGCCCCTTCTTGGAATGGTGTTCAAAGCCTACACTACTTTCTTTTGAATATCTTCAGAGAAGGTAGATTTGATTCCAGCAAGAAATCTATGCAGAGACTGGCCTCACTGAGTGGGACTAGTTTTGTAAAGAGGTGCAGCTAAAGTCTTACCCTGATGTTCTTGGTAATATAAATTTGTCCTCAAAATTCCAAAAGAGGAATTTCAAAAATATCTTTAGCATCATCAGAATGCATGTATAACCTTCTGAGGTGACTACTTTGAAGGGCAAAACTTGGATGAAATATACATCACACCTAGAAGCATAATCACAGCTCCCCAGTGGCCCAGGTGGGCTCAGAGAAGAAGAGTGGGCTACCCCTGCCACCTCTTTGTCTTCTGAGAAGTGCTGGCCTTTGAGGCAGTTTGCTCTGGTTCCATCCCTTCCTTGGTGCCTGTTTCTACAAAAGCAGTTCCTGAAATGTGACTATTCCACATTTGACCTTGTGGAAAAACACTGAGGGGAGACAAGCTGTGCCCTGTGGGAAAGCTAGACATGCCCCAGAAATAAAACAAAAGCATTCATTCACTCGGTATTCATCCAGATTCAGCTGATGCAAAAGCGAGGACAGGTGATGGTCCTCAGGTGGTGAAAGATAAATGTGGAGAATGGAAACAGGCTAAATCATGCGTGCTACATTGAACCCTGAAGTAGTGGCAAGAGTGTATTGTGTAGGGAGGCTTGAGAAAAATGAGGTGTGGGATGAGTCATAGCCAGCACCTTGAAAATGTAAGAGGGTGTGAGGTAGTGTGGGTGGGAAGAGGCAGAACTTGTGTTCTGTGGTTAATAAGTTGGGTAACAAAAGAACAGGAGGAAATCAGGTCTTAAGCCTTTGTGAAGTCTCTTTCGCTATCTAAGACATTATATTGTTATGAAACAATACGTTTCAGGGTCTAATTGTTTTGGGGTTTGGCACTTGTATTTATTCTGACTTTTGGTTTATCCAGGTTTATTATTCTCCTTTGTGACTGCTTCAACCTGACTCTTCAGACATAGCAATGTACTTAGTGCCTTTTATTCAAGTGACATCATCTTCTATTTTCCAGACAAATATCATGGCACCCTTGAAATACCACTATCATCTCCCGTTCATCACTATACCTTCTTATAACTAAAAATGTATTTATTTTTATTATTTTTTTTTGCGGTACCGGGGATTGAACGCAGGGGCATTCTACCTCCGCACTACGCCCCCGGCCCTATTTTTTATACTTTATTTTGAGACCGGGTCTCACGAAGTTGCGGAGGGCCTCACTAAGTAGAGAGAGAGAGAGAGACAGGGAGAGAGAGAGAGAGAGACAGGGAGAGAGAGAGAGAGTGCGTGCGCGCGCGCGCATGCGCAAACTGAGGCTGGCCGCGAACCCGGATCCTCCAGTCTCCGCCTCCCAAAGTACTGGGATTACAAGCGTGCGCCACCACGCCCAGCTAAAAATTTATAAAATGAATTTTCATACTCAATATTTTTTTCTTTGCAAGATCAGCATTTAAAGCTGTCCCATCTAAAACACGAGAATTGTAGTGGATGTACTCCAAAATAACTTGCCCTATCCAGGTCATCATGTCCTAGGGAATTTGTCTCTTCCTCACTCATTCCCATCTTTCTTTAAGAATATTATTCTTGGCACAGAGGCTGGCACTCAGTAAGTGCTTACTACATATGTCATGAATGAATAAATGAAGAAATTCTCCCTTGATGATACAAATCTTTCCAAGATGGTTTAACCTCTGTACTTTCTAGAAGCTTGGAGATAGATGACTTTCCAAAATGCCTTTAATTGCTAGGCCTTGAATCTTTAAAGACATGTATTCAGAAGACTTTCAAAAGTGTGGCACTATAGTCTGTCAGCAACATGGGAAGTGAGTTGAAGGTAGATACTGTTATGGTTTAGCTCTAGAATGTCCCTCAAAGTTCCTCTGTTGAATGTTTGGTCTCCAATATAGTAATGTTTCAAGGTAGCACTTTTAGAAAGTGATTAGATCATGAGGGGTCTGACTTGATCAGTGGATTAGTACATTGATGGGTTAATAATTTAATGGATTATTGGGAGATGGTGGAAGTTGTAGGAGGTGGGACCTATTTGAAAGGAGTGGGTCCTTGGTGGTGTGTTATGGTTTGGATTTGGAATGGCCCCAAAACCTCATGTGTTGGTAATGCAGCAAGGTTCAGAGGTGGAACATGGCTGGAGCAGATGGGCCACTTGGGGTGAGGCCTTGAGGACTTTATCTGTCTCTGGCCACTTGAGGTCTCTCTCCCTCTCTCTCTGCTTCTGGTCACCATGAGCAGAGAGCATCGCCAAGATGTTTTTTCCCTGGAGCTGGCCAACCATGGACTGAACCTCTAAAAGCTCTGAAACTGTGTTTCCTCCTCTAAGTTGTTCATGTTGGTTATTTTGATCACAGTGGTGAAGAAGTAGACTAAAACAGGATGTGCCCTTGGGGACTATATCTTGTCCAAACTTGGCAAACTTTTGGAAGCCCCTTCTTGGACTGGTATTCAAAGCCTTTCAGAGCCCTCTTTCTCTTTCCCAGATACCATGAGGTAAGCAGCTGTGCTCCAGCACACCTTCCCTGCCAGGATGCTCTGCCTCACCGCACCTCAGGCCTAGAAATAGTGAGTTGGCTGACCTTGACTGAAACCTCTGAAACCACGAGCCAAAATAAATCTTTCCTCCTCTAAGTCAATTTTCTCAGGCAGTTTGTTGCAGCAACAAAAGCTAACGTAGATGATATATTTAAATGTGTGTATATATCATATAGCACATGCACACACACACACACACAAATCTATTTCTTATATCACTACTATGTTTGACATAAATTCTTTTATAATCAAAACTAGAAACACAACTCCAAAGCATTCATGTTTCAGGAAGAATTGAATGCTTTGTCAGTTGTAAACATAATTGCAACTCATGTACAATTTAAAGTCATGGAAGTCACAGTACTTGGGAGGCTGAGACCGGAGGACCCGGGTTCACGGCCAGCCTCAGCTACTTAGTGAGGCCCTCCGCAACTCAGTGAGACCCTGTTTCAAAATAAAGAATAAAAAATAGGGCTTGGGGTGTAGCTTGGAGGTAGAATGCCCCTGGGTTCCATCCCCAGTACCGCAAAAAAATAAAATAAAATAAAAATATAAAGTCATGGAAGAAAGGTGAACTCAAGTATGAATAAGGAAACTCAGGCCCAGCAAAGCGAAATGGGCTCCCAAATCCACATAAGAAGCCAATGGCAAAGGAGAAAACAGACTCCTGACTTCCGGCCACCCAGTCCAGCCATCTTTGAGCAGCTTGTCTATTATGGAATTATCACAGTGCTGAGAACAGTCAGTTTGGGGAAGGTCTCAAAGAACCAAAAGTATTACAGACTGTTTTCTTTTCATAGGGGAAGGGTTAGTGATTCAAAATGTTGGGGAGAGGGGAAGAAACCAATAAAAACTCAATCAATAAAAAGATCCTCAGAAATATTCTTTTGTTAAAATTATAAGCCAAAGACATTGGTCCAGAGCAGTATCTGTAAAGATTACACATATATTAACAGAATTTGGTTTGGTTTTTTAGGTTAAAATTAATTTGTTTGGTATGCTTTGGGGCTAATTAAGAATTCCTGCTCAATAATAAATATCCTTGGGAAAGGTCCTACCTTAAATCTATCTCAGCCTCTAACACACACAAGAAACAGGAACATGGATTTAATAAACACATGAGAACTTTGGAATATAAATTGGAAAAACAAGTTTTAAAGAATATCCATCAATCAGCATGAAGCAGAAAAAAAGCAATTGATTTCACAATTGTGGGTTTCTAAAAATAACTTATTTTTTTCCAACCCACATCTATTTTTATGTGTAATTACTTTTTATAATAAATTCTGCCATAGATAAACAATATTGTTTTCATTTCTATTGCTGTAAAAAATATTATAGCTGACCAGTTGGTGGAGCAATTACATTTCCATAGCTCATAATGGCTATTTGGCTTAAGTACTAGTAACTTAATTAGAAGCTAGAAGGAGACTATTAATATTCTAAGGAATATCCAAACTGATCACAAACTTTCAGGAGAAATGACAGACAAAATCACTTTAACAGCATCCAGCTCATTGAAGAAAACCTGTAATTAAATTAAAATGGTAATTCCACTTCTGACAGCAAGAGAGCCCCCTCTTAACTCACCTGAAGAGGCAGGCCCCATCCCAGCAAAGCCATACTTTTGTAGGTAGAAATAAGGAAAGGGAAAAGGTCAGCCTTAGGGCTCTAACTCCTGGATGCATGAATTTAATGTAATTATAATTTTAATGGCAAACTCAATACTGTTTTATAAGACCATACAGATCAGGTTTCAATGTGATTATTAGTCTCTTTGACTTCAGCAGCTGTCCTAGAGAGACAGCCTCTAAAAAACATTTTTCTCAATCCAGATTTCCACAAAAAGACTATCTTTAAGTACCACCAAATCATTGTGGCTACTTAAAAGTACCTAAAAAGTATAATTTTCATCTATGATATTTTAAATGAAAAATTGTAGGCATCAGTAGAGTTACAATTATGTGAAAAATAAGTCCTTTGAATAGACAAAAGACCATCAAGACATATAAAATGCTAATAATGTCTTACTTGAATAGTGAAACTGAGTGATTTTTATTTTTCTCTTATATTTTCTTTGATATTCAATATTTTCTAAAATAAACATTTATGGCTATTTTTTCACTTCTGGAATAGAACCCTTTTTGAGATTTACTCTGGAACATAATTCTCTATCATGGCCTTTTCTTAAACTGTACCCCACTTCCCTAAATAAAACTCTTATATTCCCCTAAAAATAAAATAAATATTTACCTTGCTTTTTGTTTTCTTTTCTTTTTTGGTGCTGGGGATTGAACCCAGGGGCATTCTACCTCTGAGCTATACCCCCAGCCCTATTTTATTTTTTATTTTGAAACGGGGTCTCACTAAGTTGCTGAGGGCTCTGCTAAGTTGCTAAGGCTGGTCTCAAACCTACAATCCTCCTGTCTCAGCCTCCCAAGTACTGGGATTACAGGCGTATACCACCATGCCTGGCTTCCTTTACTTTTTATTATTTATTTATTTATTTATTTTGCGGTACCAGGGATTGAACCCAGGGGCTCTCTACCTCTGTGCTACACCCCCGGCCCTATTTTTTTATACTTTATTTTGAAACCGGGTCTCACAAAGTTGCGGAGGGCCTCACTAGGTAGAGAGACGGGGGGGGGGGAGAGAGAGAGAGAGAGAGAGAGAGAGAGCGCTGAGGCTGGCCTCGAACCTGGATCCTCCGGTCTACGCCTCCCAAAGTACTGGGATTACAAGCGTGCACCACCACGCCCGGCTTCCTTTACTTTTTAAAATAACAATTTTGGGCCGGGTGTAGTGGTACACGCTTGAAATCCCAGTACTTAGGAGGCTGAGATTGGAGGACCCGGGTTCGCGGCCAGCCTCAGCTACTTAGTGAGGCCCTCCTCAATTTAGTGAGACCTTTTTCAAAATAAAAAATAAAAAATAGGGCTGGGGGTGTAGCCCGGAGGTAGAATGCCCTTGGGTTCAATCCCCGGTACTGCCCCAAAAATAATAATAATAATAACAACAATTTGGGGTTGGAGATCAGTGATAGAGCATTTGCCTAGCATGAGTGAGGCCCTGGGCTTAATCCCCAACACTGCAAAAATTTTTTAAAATATATTTTAAGGTGTTATTTAAAAAGTAGGAAATAAGTGCCAGTTAACTTAAAGTAATAAATGTGTGTATAGATGACAGATGTTTATAAATATACACAAAGTAAACACTATCTCTTTTTCTGAATTACGAAGCCATAAATAATTCAGCAATGCTTTCACATTAGTTTATATTTTGTTCTTATAACAATGTGTGAATAGTTTTATAGATATGGGCAAGGCAGATTATTGTTCAGTCCATATAGACAATGTATGAGATACGTGAGCAAACTTGCCTTGCAGTAATCGGGGCCCTGTATACCTCAGCCAGGCTCCTCAGCTTCTAGCTGTGGCTCCCCTCTTACTATCCATGTGTACTAAACAGGACTATTGTAAGGCTACTTAAATGCATCTTTATCACAGAGACTGATCAGTCCAGAGGAGAGGCACCTGCTTTGAACTGAAATCAAGGATTAACCTGTGTGTGTTGATAAAACTGTGTTGCCTGGAAGGCTAAAGAGAAAGTGGGTTGACCAACACAGGTTGGAGCAGGGTGGGAAGTCTTATTTTCATTAATCCAAGTTTCCTAAAGCCAACTCTAAAGCCAATATTAAACCAGGTGTAGTGCGCACGCTTGTAATCCCAGTACTTGGGAGGCTGAGACAGGATCTGGGTTCACCACCAGCCTCAGCTACTTAGTGAGGCCCTTCACAACTTAGTGAGACCCTGTTTCAAAATTAAGAATAAAAAATAGGACTGGGGGTGTAGCTCAGAGGTAGAATGTCCCTGGGTTCAATCCCCAGTACCACACACACACACACACACACACACACACACACACACACAAACAATATTAAGTACATGCTATGTGCCAAGCACTTTTCTAGACAGTGAAGTTAAAAGCAGCAGCCAAGAGGCTCTCTGAGAGCTTGTATTTTAGACTGAGGAGACTGGTAAATAAACATTTAAACAAAACTGTAGTATTCTAGATGGTGACAAAAACAACTTTTAAAAAGTAGAAAAGAAGGATAAAGAATGACTGGAAAGGGGAGGAGGAATGCACTTTCTCAACAGGTGGCCTTGGACAGCCTCACTGCTAAAAGCGAGAGTACACTAAGAACCTGAAAGTCATGAGATCATCTTGGGCAAGAGTTCCAGGCAAAGGAAATGGCAAGTTCAAAACCCATAAAACTGAAGCATGGCCTAGCGTGTCCCAGAATCAGTAAGGAGACAAGTGTGGCTGGAACAGAGTATAGGAAGGGAGAAGCCAGGAAATGAGATTAGCAGCATAATGGATGTGAGATCATGTAGACTTTGTAGACCATTCAAAGAACTTTGGCTTTTACTCTGGGAGAGATGGGAGGCCACTGGAAAATTTGGGTCAGAAGAATAACTTGATATGATTTTTAAAGCATCATTCTGACTGCTTTATTGAGAATAGATTTTAGAGGGAGAAAATAGGGCAGGGGCAGGGAGATGGGTTAGGAAGCTAGTGTAATAGTATGACAAATGATAATAGTGGCTTTGACCAGGAAAGTGAGAGGAGGTGGTGACAGGATTCTGAGTAAATCTTGAAGGTAAAGTTAACATAATTTGCTAACAGATTGAATATGGTACAAGGGAAAGAGAGGAGTCAAGGATGACTTCGAATGCACTGTCCAAGCACCTAGATAATAGAGTCGACAGTCACTGAAGTGGGGACCATGGGCGGAACGCATATGGTGAGGGTGAGGGGAGGTATCAAGAGTTTGCTTTTGAATATATGTGTTATGTGTGAGTTGCTTACTAGATATCCAGGTGGGCATGTCAATAGGAAATTGGATATACAAGTGTCAAACTAAGGGGAGACATCTAAGAAGTTGTCAGAAACTAGATGGTATTTGGAGCCATAGACTGAGTGTTACTAAGAAAGTGGGTACAGATAGAAAAGTCTAAGGACTAAGCCCCAGGTCTTTAGAGATTAGAGAGAGAAAAAATAAGTATTGGAAGAGACAGAGGGGACTGTGTGCATAGCTCAGTGGGAGAGCATACACTTTAGCCTTTAGCATATGCAAGGCCCTTGGTTCAAGACCCAGGAGAGAGAGAGAGAGAGAGAGAGAGAGAGAGAGAAATAAAGAGATATTGAAGTGGAAGAAACACAAAACACAATAATAATGCACCAAAAAAAAATCCATGATAATGTAAGTGCTTCTGATCCGGGAATGAGAAACTGATTTCATTCTATTCCCTGTCCTAAAGCAGGACAAACATCTGAAGGGTTAAAACAGTCTGCTTCACTGTCAGCCCAAGAGAGATAAAAGTTAAAACATAAAAGGTACAGACCTACAGAGAAATTAAAGAATTAACAAAGAATACTATGTATCTTCTCACATAGTCATGGGTGATATTAGAACAAAGAACACAAAGAGGAGGCTAACAAATAAACTTAGAAGGTCGTGGGCATGGGAACCCGACCTGAGAAGAAACATTCTTTCACGTGGCACTGACATAGCAGGCTAAGAGAACGTCTATATTTTATGCTGACATAAGCAAAGATAACAACTGGGTGGGAAGAAGGGGTAGGGGTAACATAAAAACCCTGCACTTCTTTTAGAAGAGTCTCCTCCTCC
>PVJS01021961.1:0-30998 GCA_004027185.1 Glis glis
GAGAGGAGAGGAGAGGAGAGGAGAGGAGAGGAGAGGTATTAGGAAGTGAATTTACTTAATCCTAACCAGGAGTTCTGAATTCTGACCACTATTCCCCTAGCAACCTCCACCTAGACTTGTATCGGTGTTATCAATTATCTACAGTGTAGAAGTATAGTAATGCAGAATCTTTTGTACATGGCCAGTCACTTCCGCCTAACTGAATGCATATTCTCCCTGTCTCTGTCATTCTACACCCAGGACAGACATCCAAAGAGCCAGCAGTGTTTAAGCTGTCAACCCTGGAAAGGTAGCTCAATAGAACAGCAATGAAGGGTGGGGTGCAAAGTAATCTGAACACAGTCCTGCTGCCCCCCCATATGGCTGTGTCCAACTTCCTTGGCATACTGAAATGCATCTGCATGCCTACAAATACCATCTAGAACTCCAGCTCCATTTCAGAAAAAGTATTGAAATCACCCCATCCACTTGGTGAGATATGTAGAAGCACGAAATAGTAGCAAAGATGAAGATAGCAGCAAAAGTTCCGGGGGTACAATCCAAAATATGTTCTGCCCGCATTGATACAGTAAAAGTTGTCTGTTGTTTCCTTTCTCATCTATTTCTCCCATTTACATACAGATAAGTATGTATTTAGATGACTAAAACCCATTGGGAGTTAAATTTTAGTAGATATTATTAGAGAGAAAATTAAGCAACACAAATATTTTCTGACTGAAACATGGAATCATGATAGCAATACATAAATTAATCCAGCTATTCAATATGTGAAACACATTAGATTTTAGGAGTGAGATATAAAAAAGAAAAAGAATTCTCCTCCTAAGACTTGAGAAGAATAAATATTCTATACAAGTAGATAATGAGAGAAAAATTCGGTGATATTATAGAATACCCTCATGTTTTAGCTCAAGGATATAGAGAGGTAATTATTTCAATTTAAGGATATCCCTGTGTTCAGGTAATAGAATGGTTGAATTTTAAAATGACTCCTTTCATATATCTATAGTAGCTGTTCAATGAAAAAGGAAGAGTGCTACTTGGGACAAATTTTTTGTGAAGCCACATCAAGGTAAGTTTTCTCCTCATTCACTTCCTTTTCCGCCATCCAATTTGGTTACTCCTATATCAACCAGACCACAGAATCTGGGGGTTTCATCTCAACAGTACATTCTTAGCATTGTTAACTCATGAGCGACAACTTCTGAAAACCACATGTTGTGTTCATTATGTTTCCTTACATTTTCGTTTTTTTGATCTCATAAAGGACAAAGAAACAGCACTTGTTTTCTCTAATAAGATAAATAGACAATTATTAACACATGGTGACTTCTTCTGAATTAGCAGAGCTACAAGATTGCTTCATGACCTGAATTCTTTGGAACACTTCAGGCAGAGGACAGAGGAGCCGTCCTGCTCCTTGCTGATGCAGTGGACAGGCCTGCTCAGTGCTCCTTAGCAACAGCTCAGTGCTCCTTAGCAACAGCTCAGTGCTCCTTAGCAACGACAAGCCCTGTCAACCTACCGGTCTTCCTTTGGGGCCTCGCTCCCCTCTTGGTCCTTGTGATCCTGGAGGGCCCTAAAACAGGAAATATTAATTATGTCCATAAACATTTATATTTTGCTATTTTTTTTTTTTTTGCGGTACTGGGGATTGAACCTCCGAGCTACACCCCCAGCCCTATTTTTTATACTTTATTTTGAAATCGGGTCTCACGAAGTTGCGGAGGGCCTCACTAAGTAGCTGAGGCTGGCCGCGAACCTGGATCCTCCGGTCTCCGCCTCCCAAGTACTGGGATTACAAGCGTGCGCCACCACACCCAGCAAAATATCACTTTTAATTCAGCGTAGTTGAAGACTATGGAGAACATGGCCATGTGCATATTAAAGTTATTTTAGTATTAAAGGTTGAAGGCCTATGAAGAATTTGATGCCAGATTATAGCATCATGTATATAAATACACAAGCTAAATGTATTAGATTGACTGGTAATCACAAATCTTTTTTTTTTTTTTTGGTATGTAGGATTGAACCCAGGAGCATTCTACCTCTGAGCTACATCCCTAGACCTTTTTATCTTTTATTTTGAAAAAGAGTCTCACCAAGTTGCTGAGGGGCTCACTAAGTTGTGGAGGCTGGCCTCAAACCTGCAATCCTCCTATCTCAGCCTCCTGAGTACTGAGATTACAGGCAAGCTCAATCTCTTTCAGCTGGTAATTGTGAATTTTTAAGTATCATTTTTACTGGCTTCTCCTGGGAAAAGTTTTTGCCATAAATTCTGGGCACAAACACAGTTCAGATTTGGAGAAATTATCAATTATCTGGAGAGAATGTATAAGTTGAAATTGATAGATGATACTGAAAACATTCATCATTGTTCATGCTACTGATGAAAGCAACTGATGCAGCCATTTAGCCTACGGCTGCTTTATGTACGCTAAAGTATCATTTTTCACTTGGCTTAAAATATTGCATTATTTTAATTGCATATTTAAAATCCACTTAAAATTTTCTAAATCATAGTTGCCATAATTTCCTCTTAAAATAAAAAAATTATGATTATACTTTAAAAGTGGCCCTATTGTGCTGATAAATGGCGTTTTCTTTTTTTTTTTTTTTCTTTTTTGAGGGATGTGGGTAATGGTAAATGCCAGGGGTTTTCATTTTTCTTAAAAAAGGGAATTTCAATTGACTTATGAAAATTAGGCTACACATTTACCCAATTCAACAAGCAGCTTTATCAGTTGTTATATTGTTTTATGTTTTTAACAGTCAGGATCTTGCTGTATTGCCCAGGCTGGCCCCAAACTTCTGGGATCAAACAATTCTCCTGCCTCAGCCTCTCGAGTAACTGGTACTATATGTCCACAACACTGTGCCTAACTCAACAGCATTGCCTGAAAGCAAAAGGTTCTGAAGGACTAAAGAAGGTCTGTTAAAGCTGCATTAGTATTTTACTTAAGTTCATTTGATGTGTTTTATAATTTACATGGAGTGGGGGGTTGTATTATCCATCCAGTTACCTATGAATGCTGCTGATAATCCAAACCTGAGATAGTCTTTTTATGCAAAGTTGAAAAAAAATGGTATTCTGGTATATAATTTCTCAAATTCCACTGCAACATATGTTTAAATAGATAAAAGTAGTCCACCCTTAATCATAGTCAAACAACAAACAGGTATGCCCTAATTTCAATGAACAAGGTCAATCTAAAATTAAGAATGTAGCAATGGATTGTTTTGCCTTTCATAAAACCAGTAGCCAGTTAACAACACTAACACGTGAGAAAAATGAAGCTCATCTGTTTCAAGATGAAATGATTTTCTGTGTGTCATTCATTGCTGCAAAGGAATGCCTAGACTTAAAAATGGTTCAGGCAAATTGTTGGAAGACACTGAGCATCATTGTTCTGCATTCTGTTTTCTTCTTATGGAGATCATGCCTGTAAAGATTTTCAGTATCTCAAAGAACACAATAGTATCATGAATACCAGCGGAGGAAACTACTTACTGCTGGTCCTGGACGTCCACGTATGCCTGTTACCTGAACGATAAACAAGATAAACAAGAAATTTGTAAAGGTGAAATTTCTACAGAGATTCAGAAAAATCAATAATCACATGAGCACAAATAACAACAAAAGCACGAGAGCATCAGTGAATTTTTTAACAAATGGATGTTATCAATTGATGCCATCTCCCTCTTGCCTTATGAGTTAAGATATTATCTAATTTAAACTCTAACATAGGGAGGGAGAACTGTTTAAGAGCCTCAACACTGGAGCCAAGAGGGCTGAGTTCAAATCCTGATACTACTCCTTACCAGCTGTATGCCCTTGGATTAGTTACTTATTCTCTCTGCACTTAGTTTCCTTAAATGGAATCTTAAATGTAAAATAACAATGGTGATTTTTAAATGACCTCCCTCATAGAATTGCACAGAGGAATAAATGTTTATAAACCATAAGGCACCTAAGACATAGTAAATACATGTAAGTGTAAAAACAATATGAATGATTTACATTTTAGGTAAGCAAAAATGGAAACACTGCCAAAAAAATTAATGTGCATAATCTTTTGTCTTGACAGATTGATGACAGTTCCTTTTCTTTTTTTATTTTTTATGTGCTTTTATTGGTGCATTCCTTTAAAACCTATGAGAATGGTGGTTGAAGAACTTTCCTCCTACTTGCCAGTATACTGTTTCATCATCTACAAGTCTACAGTCTTAAGAATTCTTTATGTAATATGAAATTTCAATCAGGTCCAAGGCCTGACATATTCCCCAAAGCATGAAACATTAAACTACCATGCTGATACTAGCTATCAATGTGTGTTCACATGCAATATATTTGTGTAAAAGTATGATTATGTACCTTTCATCATGGGACTATAAAAGGTAGAAATACAGAAATTCAATAGTATATTAAGTAATTAATCTATTTTGGCTTGCTTGTGTTATGATAAAATTTTGGTGATAATATAACTAATTTCCCTTTTTATGAGGAAGAAATAATATACAACTATATTATAACTAAGTTTGAAAACAATGTATATACATATACTTACAACAGGCACTAATCCTGGTTCTCCTTTTTGTCCCTATAAAGTGAAAAACAATAGCTCAATTAGTAAAATATAATGGCTTGTGGGAACATGTCACACTATAATACACCATATAAACATTTATAAGAAATGTAAAACATGAGAAAAGAAAGTTAACAATTAATTCTTAGAATATTTAGTCAGACATTATCCATGTAAAAATTATTACTTAGCTGAAGGATATGAAAAAATATCAATACAACATGTGCAATATGTAAAGTTGTTTCCCTTCTGTTTTTACAGGGATCAAATCCACAGATTGACTAGAGCAAAACACAGTTGTGATGAAAAGACAAAAAAAGATGAAAAACCATTGAAAAAAACTAGGCAGAGATTAAAAATGTAAAAGAAAATTCAGAAATTTTTGTATATTTGAATTTCACACTCTTATTACCTGACACATACTTTTTAGTAATGTATGAGTCGTCATACCCTAGCCACTTGCTTTCTTTTTTTTAATGTGCTTTTATTGGTGCATTATAGTCCCACATCATAATGAAAATCTTGTTGACAGTAATGTACATGCACACAGCCCTTGGTGCCCCCCAATACAGAGTATTGAGATTGGTGTTGGTATATTCTCATATGTACACATGGTCGATGGAAGTAATTCCATTAATGAACCTCACTCTTCCCCTTCCCCTTCCCTTAGACCATCTCCCTGTCTCCGCTGAGGCTTCTCCATTGTCTGGAGTCCCTCTGGTATCCCAGTTACTCCCTAGCTTGCACATATTAGAAAAAACATACAACCCTTCACTTGCTTTCTTTTTATAGAACTCATGGAAAAGTGTTAAATATAACAAGAGATAAGCATGCTCATTTTATAAAAAGAAAATAAAAGGTGTAATAATTTTAGTTATATAAGTCTCAGTATTTTAAAAAAATGTTGAAAAAGTCAATTGAATAGGAAAATGAAAAATAACACTAGACTACCACAATTTAAAGCACATATAGTCAAGTCAGTTCATTTGTTTTCATAACTGATGGAACAAAGATAATAGCTGTAGAAGGAATTTCTTCTGATTCTTAGAACTGTAGATTTATAAAATTTATATACTTATTGCATGATATCAGGCACATAGGTTAAATAATATTGAAAAGTTGTCCCTTTATATATACTTCTATTTATCACATGTTAATTCATATTCTTTATTTCAGGATTATCTTCCAACAGATTTATTCTCTTCAAGGCCATCATTTTGTCTTAATCTACTTTAAATTCAGTGTGGCACATAGAAGCTCTCAGTAAATTCTTCTTGAGTTTATCAATTTCCATTATTATATAATGAAATAATTTCTTTTGTTATACAATTAGAGAGAGTGAGTATGAATCCAAAAACTATGTATCCAAGGTATAGATAGTGTAACAGGAATGGATTCTAATTTATTTACTTTCTCCCTTCACATATAGTATTCTCTTATTTGATTATAAAAATAATAGGTGTTCATAGGAGGAAATTTTGAGAGTAAAGGAAGAAAAAACTAAATATCCTTCTCACCATCTCAGAGATAGCCACTTTTCACATTCTGACATTTTTAGGTTTCCATATGTACATACACTCTGATTTATTTTATTTTTTTACTTTTTCTTATCATTTTATTGGTGCAATGTAATTATACATCATGGTGAAATTCAACATGATACAAACATACATGCACACATCACTTGTATTAACCTTTATTATTTTATAGATTTGGGGTTCATTTTTACATTTAAAATTATTACAGTGAATATCCTTATTAAATGTGTGGCATCTTGAATTAATAGCTTAGAATATGTTTCTAGAACTTAAATTTGTTGATTAAAGATCATACACACTTTTATTGCTTTTGATCTAGATCATAAAAAATCTAATTATTTCTTTCCAATAGTATCCCACACCAGAAATTGCAAAGTTTGGGGGTTTTGTTTGTGTGTGTGTGTGTGTGTGTGTGTGTGTGTGTGTGTGTTTGCACGCTACTGGGGATTGAGCCCAGGTATATTCTACCTCTGAGCTACACCCCAGACACCCCAGCCTCTTTTATTTTTGGTTTGGAAACTCAGCTATGTTACTGAGAGTCTGCTATGTTGCTGAGGCTCCCAAATACTGGAATCACAGGCGTGCTCTGTAAAGTGAAATTTACCTGGCTGTAAAGTGAAATTTTAAAACTATTTTATAATCTTGATAATCGTAATGATGGACTCAGTAGCAGAACTGACAGTAACTTGATCACAAGTTGCTGATTCTAATGCTTGATTCTAATACTTGCTGATTCTAATGCTGAGGTAGCTAATACTCCGCAAATAAGGAATAAACTAAGAATTGAGGCGAGGGAAATGACCCTACAGAAGCAGGAGATCATTTTAAATGAGTAAATTCAAGACAGAAGCACAAGATACTAAAAGACCACCCTCACAAAAGCGAGGGGAACAGCCGGGCATGGTGGCGCACGCTTGTAATCCCAGTACTTTGGGAGGCGGAGACCGGAGGATCCGGGTTCGCGGCCAGCCTCAGCTCTCTCTCTCTCTCTCTCTCTCTCTACTTAGGCTTCTGCAACTTCATGAGACCCGGTTTCAAAATAAAGTATAAAAAATAGGGCCAGGGGCGTAGCACGGAGGTAGAACGCCCCTGGGTTTAATCCCCGTCCGCAAAAAAAAAAAAAAAAAAAAAAAGCGAGGGGAAGAGGGGATCACTATACATAGGCTTCCAAGTAAAACAGGCTTATTTCTATATTTCCACAACTGCTAAGTTCTAGGAGGAGTAGTTCCATTAAAAAGCATTAAAATAATAAAATTAGCCTTAAAAGAGTAGAAGCTATTTCTTTGAAATGTTGGAATTTTTTATTTGCTTAGAAAGAGAATATTAATTGAATAAAGCCCAATGAATAAAGGACTTCATGAGAATGATATTGGGGAAAAATGCTCCTTCTGGAATAAGTCTAGAAAAACAAATAAAAAGAAAGGAAAAATTATGTTAGCCAAAATAAGAAAAATAGAATAACCTGCTAAGAATAGTTGTAAAATTTCCACTTTAAGAGACCCACAAGCAAAATGCAGATTTTACTCATATTTAGGGGTATGGGATTCTCTGATACATGCCTTAACTAATTGTAGGGCTTTCGATATCTTATATAAACATTCTATTGCTCCCCAATATTTGAGAAGAGATTAAGTGTTCAATTATCAATTTTAATAATAAATTTTCTAATGATTTTATGATACTTTTCATATTGGATATAAACCACAAATAAAAGTATTTGTTTCTGAGGCAACAGATATAAATATTTGTTTCTGGTAATTAATATAGTTTTATAGAATTTAATCTTCATAGTCACTAAGAAACATAAAATTCATGTAGTCAGATTTCAGAAGAGAGTTACATTTGCTTATTGATAAATGCCATGGTTTTGTTTTTTGTTTTTTGTTTTGTGGTACTGGAGATTGAACCCAGGGACATTTTACCTTCAAGCGACACTCCCAGCCCTTTTTATTTTAATTTTGAAACAGGGTCTCACTAAGTTCCTGAAGGCCTCACTAAATTACCTTAAAAACCTGTAATCCTCCTCTGTTTCAGTCTCCCACGTACTGGGATTATAGGTGTGTGCCACCACACCTGGCGATTTTCATAATTTTTCTAGGATGTCTTTACCCTGGAGACAGTTATAAGGTTTTTCCCAACTTTGCAACATCTGTATCATTTGCCTCATTCAAAGATATTAAAAAAAAGGCTTAGTAATTATTTGGGTATTAACCTGAACAAATCAATGAATAAATGAAGAGTTATAAGTAAAAATCAATGTGGATATAAACCGAGAACAAATTAAATTCTTGTAACATTGCCCTGCTCTTATGTTTCTGATGATACTGTTGATAAATAAAAACAAGTAAAGCAAGAGAGTGGCATCTAACTCGAGTCTGGTAAATTGGCAGCTACTTTGAGCACATCCTTCACCCAGCTGTCCCACACTGCCTTCAAGGAAAGCTGCAAATGACACGGCCTACCAGTTGCCTCTCAGCAGGGTGGGTAATTATTAACTGAACAGAGCTGATTATTTCCAGACAGTGTTCTCATGGGTCCACCCCATTTCATAGATTAATCAATCTATTATCTATCTACCCATCCATCTATCTTTCATCTATCTATTTTAAGTCTTGTACTAATCTTTTAAGTTTCAATTTATCCTAGCTTTCATGTGTAAATTAAACATGAGCCAGTATTTGCCGTCCTTCTTCTCTGACATAAATTCAAATCCAAATAACTTTACTTGTATTTATTCCAAAGAAGACACAATTATGGTATTGCTGTCTGGACCCCAAGCGTGACGTTGGCCAGGACCGCCCCTCAACAGCATCGCTTGCATTTATCATGAAGGTAGAGCATTGCTTTATCTAGTTACCTCATAAATCACTTCATTAGGGTTCCATTCTCTGCCAAACTAAAGAAAATTCAAATTAGCTGATCATCTGTCTAATATCTGCCGTGAAAATTGGAGTCATTTCTACTCTCTTGATTCCTGTGTCCATCCTATTTGAATAAGTTTAAGGCAAATGCCATAATCTAACTAGGAAAGTCAGAGCAATGACAAGGGAAAAAGAATAAAGAACTCTCTGCACTCAGCAGGACTCCCTGTGCCCAGGTGACCAGGCACCAAGCTGGCCTGCTGGACTCAGATCATGGCTCTATTCCACCTCTTTGTCTTCATGACTGTGAAGCTCCTCTCCAGGATTAGATTTATTTTTTGTTTTTTATTTTTTGATACTGGGGATTGAACCCAGGGGCATTCTGCCTCTGAGCTATGCACCCAGCCCTTTTTGTCTTTTTTTTTTTTAATTTTGAAACAGGGTCTTGCTAATTGCTGAGGGTCTTGCTAAGTTGCTAAGACTGTCCTCGAACCTGTGATCCTACTGTCTCAGCTTCCCAAGTACTAGGATTACAGGCATGCGTCGCCATGCCCTGCTCAGAATTAGATTTTAAGCTCCCTGAAAGTGAGGGAGGGGAGAGGAGCTTAAACAATGAGTTCTAGAAAAAGAAAAATCTCAATTTGTTTTGGATCTTTACTTCTCCACCAATGGGAAAGGGACAACAACTCCACCAAAATGAAACAGATTTCCTGCCTGCCTGTCTGCCTGCCTGCCTGCCTTCCTCTATCAAATGTGTATTTGAGCTTCTAATATGTGTAAAGCATATATTAAGGACAGTGATAAATACAAGGAACAAAAAGTTTAGTAAGATATTCTCAGTACCTATAGAGTTCACAACTTTCTTGCAGAAATAGATTTATGAGGAGGGAAATATACCAAGTAATGTGTACATGTATAATATTTCACTTTGAATATCACTATGTTGTATAATTACAATGTACCAGTGAAAGTATAAAAATAAAAAATAAACATTTAAAAAGAAATAGATGCCCACAGCACTCAGTGAACTTCTCCCCACTATATTATGATGTGAGACTACAAAACACCAATAAAAGTAAATAAAAATAAAATAAAGACTCCACCATAAAAAAAGAAATCTATAAGCACAGTAGCAAAACTATGCTCATTTATTTTTTCACAACCTATTTGCATAGCACTTTGTACTTTACAAAGGCTTTCATACATTTCAGAGTACTATTTTGTGTGGATAGTATTACAAAGAATTCTGCTTATGAAAAAGGAACTATGCAAAGTAAAACATACCTTTCTTCCTCTACCTATAAAAAGAAAAGAACAAATATGTTATTTTATGGAGAAATGATTATTGAGAACATGCTAAATATTTACTTTCAATAATGGGATTCTTGTGCAGTCAAAATTTAATGTAAAAAGATTAGAATTCAAAAGTTGTTTTGAGTCAATACTTCCATAAAAAGCAAAATAATGCATCCCTTTAGAAAATTCTGACATGATTTTAGTATTCTTCACATCATTTCTATTGCATATAAAGCTAATTAAATTATAAAATTAACTATTAAAGTTACAATGAATTCTCTTTAATCAATGTTCTTAATTGTTTTTACTCTTTTTAATGTTTTAATGTTTTTAATCTGTTCATTCATATGGTTCAAATACAAAAATATATTAAAAGTGTGCAATTATACAGTAAAAAACCTCCTTCTGTCCTGTCTTTTTTCCTTATTTCTGTTTTGCCCCCACTAGAAGACACTGTTGCTGGCTTCTGACATATTGTTTTCAAGTTTCTTTTTGCATGCATAAACAAATGATAACAATGGTAGTTTTTACATCATGTGAATTTTTATGGCTTCTGGATTTGAATCAGAATTTTTAAAAATTGGTGTGTGTGTGCTTGTGTGTGTGTGGAGGGGATGCTGGGGACCAAACCAGGGCATCATGCATGCTAGGTAAGTGCTATGCCATTGAGCAACACTCCCAGCCTAAGAAAGCCTTCTATATTTTAAGACTACACACACAAAAAAAAAAATTCTTCTGTGTTATCTGTGAAACTATTACAATTTATATTTTTCTCATTTCAGTTAGTGGTTTTCTCTGGATTTTTCCCTAGGATAGTATATATGATTATTATTCAACTTTGGTTTCTTTCCAGGTGCCTGCCCAGCCATTCCAACAAGACTTAGGAAATATTTCTTCCTGTCTTCACTGCTAAAATACCATCTTTATCATATTCATACTGATATTTGGTGCTACCTCAAGACTTATTTCATTCCATCTACCTTTATCTATTCATGTATCTTAACCACACTTTTTAAACAAATGAGTCCTTGCCATATTTTATTTGTTTGTTTGTTTGTTTGTTTGTTTGTTTGTTTTTATTGGCAGTGATGGATATTAAGCATAGAACCTCATGCCTGCTAGGGAAGTGCTCTAGCACTGAGCTATGTCCCCAGTATATGTTAATATCTTGCAGGGCTAGTCCTCACTTAATTCCTCTTCTTTCTAAGGGTTTACCTTTCTTGTTTATTGTATGTACATTTTGGTTTACATTTCAAATTTTAAGAGAGTATTCTATGTTTTTCATGGGATATGTTAAAATTCTTAATTACCTTATGAAGAACTGATATGTTTACAATATTTAATATTCTTCACCAAGAACATACGAGGACATTCAATTATTTAAGTCCTCATTTGTATTAACATATTTTAAAGTTTTATTCAGATATAGCTTGTATATTTTGTGTTAACTGTATCCTTAGGCATCTGTTGCCATGTTAAATGAAGTGCTTTTTGCTTCCATTATTTATATTATGATGCAATTTTTATGCAGATTAATTCTTGCTGATTAATTTTATACTACCTTGCCTTACTAAATCTTCTTATTTTTATAGTAATCTTGTACTCATATCTCTTAGGTTTTATAAATACACAAATACATTTTCTACAAATGTGTACTTTCAACTCATCAACTCATCTCTTCTAACTTCTTTTTTTTTTTTTTTTGCGGTACCAGGGATTGAACGCAGGGGCGTTCTACCTCCGCGCTACACCCCCGGCCCTATTTTTTATACTTTATTTTGAAACCAGGTCTCATGAAGTTGTGGAGGGCCTCACTAAGTAGAGAAAGAGAGCTGAGGCTGGCCACGAACCCGGATCCTCCAGTCTCCGCTTCCCAAAGTACTGGGATTTCAAGCATGCGCCACCATGCCTGGCTCCTCTTCTAACTTCTAAACCTCTAATTTCTTATTCTTGTCTCTGTTCAGGCACATTCAGTTCTGTTAAATGGTTTTCTTGTTTTATTCCATTACTTGTTCTGCTTCATTGCGTTATTTTCTTTTTTGGGGATCTTCTCGAGGGCTATCTTCCACCTATTTTCTGCATCTATTACTTTCTTTCAAGCTTTAAAAATTCTTTTTGAATTTTATTATTTTTCTCTCCTCATTTCTATCATCTATATCTCTCACTGTATTTTCTGTGCAACATCAACTCTCTTTGTGTACCTTCCTATTTCCTCTTCATTTACCTTTGATGGTTTTAATTTTCCTCCTATTTCTTTCCACAATTGATCTTTTATTTTGCTTAATGGCCATATTTCCTTGAGGCAATTGCTTTATTAAATTTTATTTAGTTCGTGGTAAAATACTTAGTTGGGATTTTTATTTGGTATATGGCAACCTATTTACCAGTGTATTCTCTATCTCATAAATTTTACTGAACTCAATTACCTTTTGTCTGATAGTTCATTTGCATAAAGCTACTGCTAGGTCCTTTTTCATGATTCATCTTGGAATGAGTTGCACTTTCCTAGACCAGCTATTTTGAGGAAGTTGTATATTTTGCTGTGGTGTCTGATATTTGCCACCATTATTCCTACTTACTTTTTGCTTATCCCCACAGATTTGGTTTTACTTCATTCCTGGGCATGTTTGAAGACTGTATCTGCTTCAGGTTGCCCAAACATGTCTTGTTTTTTATTCTTGCTATATTTCTTATAACATTACTGAAAATTGAGTTTAGGTATTTATTTAAGGCACATTGTTACTGTTGAAGGACCATCCAAGAGAAGAAGGGGTAAGCTGCTTCTAATGTTTCTGTGTATACACTGATTGAATACTTCATTATATTTGTTGTTATTTGCAATGGAATTTTGAGAAAACAATGAAAGCCTTGATTTGTTGTTGACAATGATGCATGCAAATCTTCTTGAGGATTGATAAAACAACATAGTTAATCTTACCTAGTTCATTAAAACACATAAAAATAAACTCATTTTCCTTATATGCAAGTCTATTTAGCATATGTACTCATACTTGAATACATAATACCTATTAAAGATAGGTACTTTTTCTTCAAAAATGTTTTTAAAAACCAGTAACATATCATTCTTTTCTCATGGAAATCTATTCCATTCTTTTATCTTACCTATCCAACAAAAAGCATTCTTGTTTATAGGCCAATGAAACAGAAGTTACTGTGCATCTGTTTCTATGTAATATGAATGCAGACGAGCAAAACCATTAACCCCAGAGGCCACTGAATAAGCTATTTTAATTATTCTCTTAGGTTGCTGATCCCTGAGAGCAAAAAAACACTGCAACTATGAAAATGAATCATTGGCTCACTTCAGAACAGGCCCTGAGCATTCTTACCAATATTGGTATTTCCACCTCCAGGTGTTTGTGGACAGACAGGACAGCACTCCCCAGCAGGGGTCACAGGGTCAGCACAATTAAGCACTTCCTGGCACTCTATCTTGTCACAAAGAATGGCTCCATTGTCACAGACACAAATATCACAAGGGGAAGGTTTCCAAATGTCCCTGTTTAAGTACATCTGGCCATTCTGAGTGCAGGCTATTTCTTCACCGTATCCATCTGAAAGGAGAAGAAGAAATGAGGTTAGTAGTCTGAAATTTGGGAAATATTTAAGATGATGAACCATCTTGTGGATTCTAAAATAAAAACTAGGCTAAGAAGTAACCTCTCAAGAAGACAAAATACAGATGAACATATTTCATTTCATATTTACATACAAAATAACATGTAATTTATCATCAAGTGATTATAATATTTACATCCTTCCATGATAGGGGAGAAAAAATAGTGATCCAAAGTAGGTACACTGTTTAGCCAAAGAATGCTTCCCGCAAGATCATACTTTTAAAGTCATGAGTGATCAAACATTAGAAGATTAGTGAAGAGGGGTAAAAATAAACCATTTGGAAAGGGACAGAAAAAGAATATTTCAAAAGAGAATATGCAATTTTAGAATGTGTGTGTCACCATGCCTGGCTTTTCAATTTTTTTTTTTTTTTTTTTTTGCGGTACTGGGGATTGAACCATTGAACCCAGGGTGGTCTACCTCCGCGCTACACCCCCAGCCTTATTTTTTTATACTTTATTTTGAAACTGGGTCTCACGAAGTTTCGGAGGGCCTCACTAGGTAGAGAGAGAGAGAGACAGGGAGAGAGAAAGAGAGAGAGAGAGAAAGACAGAGAGACAGAGCGAGCTGAGGCTGGCCGCGAACCCTGGTCCTCCAGTCTCCACCTCCCAAAGTACTGGGATTACAAGCGTGCACCACCACGCCCAGCTCCTGGCTTTTCAATTTTTTAGAGGAGCTGAACTTGGTATTTTAACACATAACGTAGGTCTTATCATTCCTGCCTAAACGCTTTTGGAGCTTCCCACTCCTTAAGTTCAAAACTCCTTTGGCAAGGCCTTGCTTTCCAGTCCTTGCACAAATTGATGCCATTGCCAGGAACCATTCTCTCTCCATCAGCGCAGGTTCTCCTGGCCAGCGGCAATGGCGTGCTTGTCGCCTGCCCCAGAACTCGTTCCTGAGCACCCTGCACGATTAGGCTTCCTTTCCCCAATTGATGTGCTCCCCGTGACTCTTTTATTTTATTAGTCTTTGTGGTACTGGGGATTGAACCCAGGGACATTCTGTCTCTGAGCTACATGTGGAGGGGCTCACTAAGTTGCTGAGGCTGGCGGTAAACCTGCAATCCTCCTGTCTCAGCCTCCCAAGTACTAGGATTACAGGCATGCACCACCATGCCTGGCTCCCCATAACTCTTTAAAGAACTCATTCAGTCAGTCACTCATTCATTCTTAGTGTGTATTATAGGCATAGTAATTGAAGAGATACTAAAGTGTGAAAAGATAGGCAAAAATCAATGCCCTCATGAAATTTATTACAACTAACTACTTCATTTATATTTTATTATCTCCTCCACTAAATAGTAAACACCACAGTGTTAAGGACTAGGTGAATCTTGTTCATCCTTTTTCTTTTTCTTTCTTTTTCCATCACTGGGGATTCTGCCTGGGAGAATTCTACCACTAACCTACACCCCCGGCCCTTTTTATGTTTTATTTTTGATACAGTGTCTCACTAATTTACTGAGCTCTGGCCTTAAACCTGTGATCTTCCTATCTCAATCTCCCAAATACTGTGATTACAAGCACGTGGCCACTATGTCTGGCTCACCATCGTATTTCTAATGGTTGACACCATACCTTTAGCAGAGCTTCCACTCAATAATTATTATCCAATAGAAGGAAGGAAGGAAGGAATTTAAATTATGGTTCACTAACTGAATTGCACAGCATTTGTAAAAAAAATAAAATTTAAATATATATTTGTAATCAATTTTTGAAAGACATTATCATTTAGTGTATAAATATACTCAAATGATAATGCAAACTACAGATGAGGATGATTTAAGTTTAGGATAACAAAAGAGACAAGAATGCGCCTTATACAATTTTTGTTTGTCAATTATATCTCATTAAAGCTAGGGGAAATATTCATCTTTCTCACTGTTCTGTGGAGTGCTCTGCTTCAGTCTTTCATCACAGATATTTGGCCAACAGAAAAATACTTTTAGAGCACAACACCACATCCTCATAGTTTGGGTGCTATTTTATAAGAAGGGTATAAATTTCTAATCTGTTTTGTCTTCAACAAAACACTTTCCTCATACAATACATAGCTACTCAACAAAATATTTGTACATAGTGCTATTGTAAGCATTTAAAATCAAGGAGAAATGGGACTCATGTTTTAATGTAACTATTTAAAAAATAAGAAATGTAAATATCAAATAAGCATGATGTTTAGATGAAAAGATCAGTTGAAAATAATGTAGTTCCATAACAAACATTTCCAAAATCATAACCTGGATTAAAAAAAAGGCCTACATCCATAGTCCACAGAGCAATTATATTAAGTGGATAAACTAAATAGAACTTTGTTCATTAAGATTGAGAAGGAAATATCTATTCATGAGTGTCCAACGCCATTGCCTGAAAAGGAGCTCAATTAGCTTGTCTCTCCCTTCCACACACTGGGTGGCAGTAGTTGGGGGGAAGAGACGTTAATACTCAAACATATTTATGGAGAGGTAAGTGGGGAAGTATGCATATGCCTAGCACTGAATGTGCAAAATATTGAAAACATGTATGTTCTGTCCTCAAAAATATATCTTACCATTGCTGAGTATAATGTGTGTGTGGGGTTGGATACACACACACACACATATGTTGTGCATATCATTGTGTAGGGCTATATTTATATAATAAATAAAAATGATTGATTTTATATAAAGTATTACCTAATATACAAATATTAACTAAATACGATTAATATATAATTTGCTTTTATGACATAAATTTATACATTGTTATAATAAAATACATATTATCATTGGATAGATAGTATATATGGGGATATATGCTATGTCACTGATGAAATAGATATTGGGAAGTGGAAAAAAATGAAGAGCAAAATGGAGTGCAATTAAGTTGTCAACTAGATGTCATTAAAATGTGTCAGGTACTCTCACACTCTCTCTCTCTCTCTCTCTCTCTCTCTCTCTCTCTACCTATTGAGGCCCCCCGCAACTTCGTGAGACCCTGTTTCAAAATAAAGTATAAAAAATAGGGCCAGGGGTATAGCGCGGAGGTAGAACACCCCTGGGTTCAATCCCCGGTACCTCAAAAAAAAAAAAATGTGTCAGGTACTCTTCGGGATGACTTAGTCCTGGTCTCTGTGGCTCCTTCAGGGTTAGAATACAAACACTCACTCTCTCAGTCCCCATTACCACATAGAAGGGCAGTTTCTTCCAGGAAATTCAAGACAACATGACCTCCACCCAAGGGCCAAAGAACTGGGTCACTGTATGACTTTCTTTAAATGACAACGTGAAAAGCTAGTTTTATACTCTGATTCATCACTGGTCTCTTTCCCCCTGAGAATTTATAATTAAATTGAAGATGATGTGGAAATTTAGTTGGAATGCTTTTAAATGGCAAGGAGATGAAAAACCACATTCACTGCTAACTCCTGCCTTCTCTTCTCTTTACCCGCACAAGAATCTACACACATCACAGAGGGCTTGCACACTCGGCGAGCGCTCCCTCTTCGTGTCTGAATGAAACACGCATACAAGGAAGCAGTGGGTAGAAAATGCAGGGTGTCCTGTAGTTTTCATGTTTCTACTTGGTAGTTGTGCACCATATGATTAGACTGTCCCTCTGTTTTCTACAGAGACGTCTATTTAAATGAAGAAAAAAAGTAAAATAGAAAACAAAATTACGGCCAATTTGTTGAAAAAAATTGCAGTGAAGTTGTAGTACATACTTATTTCATTAATGACAATAAAATTAAATAAAAACTAAGAATTTTCAAATGACATTCTGAGAAATTTGATACTGTCCTCCTAACTCGTCTACCCAAATCATAACCCAAGCTGATGTCTAAAACCTAGATCTAAGTCCCAGAACTTTAAAAAATGTACTTTATGACATTATGTCATAAAGAACTAGAGTAAATAAATTTTCATATGATCTGAAAAAGAGCTCCAAAACTGTAATTTTCTGCTACCCACACTTTTGCTACTTTCCTAAAATTTAAGAGGACTGGTAAAATCTGATAGTATTTCTTCTGTTTTGTAATTTCTGTGATGTTGTAACTTCCCAAAATTTTATCTCCCAAGCTACAAGATTCTTTCCCTTTACTAAATATTCCAACAAATTGAATCTATTGTGAAGTCATTCCCACTAAAGTTCTGGCACTGATATCTTAGAAGAGATTTTTTTTTTCGGTACCGGGGATTGAACGCAGGGGCGGTCTACCTCCGCGCTACACCCCCGGCCCTATTTTTTTATGCTTTATTTTTGAAACCGGGTCTCATGAAGTTGCAGAGGGCCTCACTAGATAGATAGAGAGAGAAAGAGAGAGAGATCGCGCGCACATGCGCGCTGAGGTTGGCCGCGAACCCGGATCCTCCGGTCTCCGCCTCCCAAAGTACTGGGATTACAAGCGTGCGCCACCACGCCCGGCAGAAGAGATTTTTTTTTGTACTGGGAATTTAACCCAGGGGCACTCTACCTCTGAGCTACACCCCCATTCCTTCTTTTGTTTTTGTTTTGGAACAGGGGCTCGCTAGGTTGCTGAGGGTTTCACTAAGTTGCTGAGGCTGGTCTCAAAGCTATGATCCTCCTGTCTCAGCCTCCCAAGTACTAGGATTACAGGCATGCACCACCACACCTAGCAGAAGAGATGCATTTTATCTGACCACATTTTATTTGAAATTAACCCAATTGTCCTTTATTTCTCATATATTCTCATAGATATGTTTTGTCATAAATTTTATGTACTTTTAAATTTAATCATCAAAATTCAGTTCTTAATCACTAGGTGGCAGAGCAAATCCACCATCTTAAAGTAATTAACAACTAGAAACTAAGTTCTCAGAGCTGCTGGTTCCCAGCTATGGGCCACACTCTGCCTCCCCATTTCCTTCATATACAGTTCTTATATGTGTGCAAAAAAGACTGCATAGAAAGCCAGGTGTGGTGGTGCACACCTCTAGTCCCAGTACTTGGGAGACCGAGACAGGAGGATCACCGGCTTTAGGCCAGCCTCAGCAACTTAGTGAGGTCCCTATTTCAAAATAAAAATAAAATAGGGTTGAAGGGTGTGGTTCAAAGGTAGAATGCCTCTGGATTGCACTTCCAGTACCAAAAAAAAAAGACTACATAGAAATTACCACATTGAAATCTTTTGACTGCCCAAGAGATACGTCATTCTAAATCATATAACTGAATTTCTCCCTTGCAAAAACTAAAGGAAATATATGTACACATTATAGCTACAATGTGGAAGTACCCCAAGTGCTGTTAACTGAAGTTAACTAAAATTCCCTTGCACAAATAAATGTAGAGTGTTCACATGTTACAAGAATTTTAAATTGTCTCATACAGACAAGGGCATGTTCAGATCATTTCTCCACTGGACTGTGAATTCCTTGGGAGCCGGAACAGTGTCCATGTTAGCAGACTTTACACCTAACGTCATGTAATCCACCTCTGACAAATGCATGTGCTGCATAGAAAAATACATAAGTGAATGACGGAAGAAAAGAGTTCATTGATAAACTTTTATAAAGAGATAAAAGATAGCACTTTTATCTCTTTCGTCTCCTTTCCTAAACTTCCCACAGAGGATGTGCACTTAGGACCCCTATGCAGACTAAAAAGGAAAGATGTCGGATGGTGGTCCTTGCCAAGTGTCTCTCTGATGTCCAGACCTCTGTGTGACGGAAAAGGAAGAAGACGGTGTCAGTCATAACAGCTCATATTTTAGAACAATTGCCTCCCAGCTGACCCAGGTCTTTTCTGGGTTGTGAAAGTCTGGGCTGACATTATTTAACGCTTCTCTGATGTAAAAGTCTTTGAAGGACTGTACTCATGACACTGTCAGTCAGTGGGACGAAGGAGGCGGCATGCCATATGTGTCTCTGGACCGCACCACAGAGCTGCCTTCAGCAACGCACAGCCAGGCTCCAGCCACTGAATGAGTTCTGAGACCTTCCAAGGCAATTTCTCCCCTCCTTCTGCTCCCAACCAGTTTACCATTATAAGGAAAGAATGATGAGGGAGAACATTTATTTCTTTCTTTAGACCTCTACTGAGTAAATGCCAACAATTCTACATCTTCATTTCTCTTTCTTTAATCCTCAAAGTTTTAAAAGTTAGAAACATAAGCAGCAATGAAGGATAGTTAAGGGCAATCTGCTACATATATTGACGATTCTTTTTTACCTCAACCTCAAGGTTTGTGGAATGGTGGATTGGTGGATGGGGAGGTAAGGATGGAGAAGGCCTGTGGGGTTTTATGTCTTCTGCTCTTCAATCTAACACTGAGTTTTAGCTTCTTTTTTTTGTGTGTGTGGAACTGGGGATGGAACCCAGGGGCATTCTACCTCCATGCTATACCCCCAGCCCTATTTTTTTATTCTTTATTTTGAAACAGGGTCTCACTAAGTTGTGGAGGGCCTCACTAAGTAGCTGAGGCTGGCCGCAAACCCAGATCATCTGGTCTCAGCCTCCCAAGTACTGGGATTACAAGCGTGCATCACCATGCCCCGCTGAGTTTAACCTTCTAACAAGCCTTTTGAATTTAAATCTGCTTTTGGGATATTTATTTAAATTATGATTTTTTTGTCCACCTCTCTCTTTCATTGTGCCAATTGAGTAAGAACAGGCATTCAATGATTAGACTGAGATAAAACTTCTATTCCACTAAAAAATCAAATTTTATATTATAAAACAACATAATAACAATTAACTTTTGTTTGTTTCTGTGGTACTAGAATCCAGGAACACTCTACCATTAAGCTACACCCAAACTCTTTTTAATTTTTATTTTGAGACAGGGTCTCTCTACATTGCCCAAGCTGGCCTTGAATTTGTGATCCTCCTGCCTCAGCCTCCAGAGTAGCTGGGATTACAGGCATGTGCCACATGCCTGGCTTAATAACAGTTAACTTTTAAACATTTTCTTGAAATCTAAGAAAGTCAAAAGAAGACAACTCACAGTATTTCAGTGTGGTGTACACATGAAATAAGTTTAGATCAACTGTCTCTGAAGGTGTTCATTTCTTCAATGCAGCCATTAAATGTTTTTTCAATATCATATACAAAAGCTTTTTGGTTAACTAGTAAAACTGCTGTTTTTACTTTACTTCAAATGGAAAAAAGGAAAAGAAATCTCCTATTTAGTACTACTTAAGTTTCTTTCCATGTATCATTGGGAAATCGAAATGATTGTGGCCAAAATATGAAACTAAAACTACACATATTACGCAGGTGATGTTCATTACATTCTGTCTGGAAGAACGACTTTCAGGCTGCTAATGCATTTGACATAGATTTTTCCCCCCAGACACACAGCTCAAACTCCTGAATAGCTGCAAAAACACCGCAAACAGAATCAGATCCACCTTATATTCTATACACTAGTAATCTCACTAGTAACTTCAACAGCAAACCCTAGACTTGTGCTTATATATTAATCCTCAATAAATAATTTAGGTACATGTACTATGCCAAAGTTGTTTACGTACCTAAATACTTGAACAATTTTGAGTTGTTTTGAATGCATATTTCATTTCTCTCTGGCACAGTATTGCTTGAAAGAGGAGAACCAAAAATCTTACTGATTTTTCTTTCATAGTAGTATCAAGGCTTACATGTTGTCTGGAGATGAGTTATATAACAGCAATAAACTTGACATTACATAGTATCCATATTCCAAATTTCCTTCATCTTCTGCAAATCTCAGCTCCAATGTTACCTACACCATAGAGCCTACTCTGACCACCTTACAAAAATTGGAAATTCCCATATATACAAACAGTATACTCTCAATCTGCCAATTCTTAGTCTTTTTTTTCTCTTTAATTTCTTCTCCCTTTTTTTTGTATTGGGTATTGGGGATTGAACCCAGAGGCATTCTACCACCAAGCTACACCCCCAGACCTATTTTATTTTATATATTTTTTTGAAACAGGGTTTCACTAGGTTGCTGAGTCTCTCTACTTGCTGAGGCTGTCCTCAAATCTGTGATCCTCCTGTCTCAGCCTCTGAAGTACTATGATTACAGGCATGCACTACTATGCCTGACTTCCTTTTTTCATTTAATGTAGTTATCACTTTTAAGCCTACTGTTTTATTGGATTTATTATATTATTTGTCTCCTCAAGATGGAGTCAAAACTCTATAAGGACAGATATCATTTATTCTAATCTTTCACTGATATATCCTAATATGTGTCAGGATCCTAGCAAATAATAAAAAATATTTACTGAATTAACTTAGTGAATCAAGATACTTTAGATGGTAGAATCATTGTGTAATATTCTGGTATATAAAAATGGACTTATATATCTAAAGCAAATTATAAGAATACCAAGGGAAAAAGACAGACTATATTAGATGCAAACTGATTTACTTCAACCCTGGACTATTACATGATTTTTAGAGAAACTGCATTTTTAGCTCCTTATGCAAATAAAGGTATACCTACAGGAACATAAAATATCTGGGATCGTGGGACTAATATGTTTTAGTATTATTCATTCCAGGTATTTTACCCTAAGAGGAACATATATTTTTATGACTTAGTTGAGATAATATTCAATATGGGCTACTCATATGAGTATAAAATTAAATATTTTCTATGAAAAGCTGTATCTTATGGTTTCTTTGCAGCTGCATTTTTTTCTTTTCTCATCTTCGCTGATATAGAAGAGTATTTGGGGTGTTGAGAGAAAATCTAGATATTGTATTCAGCTTATTTATTTATTTATTATATTTATATTTGTACTGGGGATTGAACCCAGGGGCTTTCTACCTCTGAGCTACAACTTGAGCCCTACTTTATTTTTTTATTTTGAAATAGGGTCTCACTAAGCTTCTGGGGGCCTTGCTAAGTTGCTGAGACTGGCCTTGAACCTGCAATCCTCCAATCTCAGCCTCGCAAGTACTGGGATTAAAAGCATGCACCCCACATTTGGCTAATCAGCTTATTTTTTAACTCTTTCTTTATTCATTTATTCTTTATTCACTGCCCTTGCCTTGACCAAATTGAAATTTCTTTTACAATCAACTAAATCTACAGTTCTTAATGGCTCTCTGACCCCATGCATCTCACTACCAAAGGTTCTAAAATACACTGAAGGAGGTTTCTAAAGGGAATTACTTCTCTTTTCCCTCTGGAGCTCAGCTCTGGGGGCTGGGGCTGGGAGTGGGGAGCACTAGTATTTTTATCCTGAAGATATAATTTCTAATTTTATTCACTTGGATATATCTAGTGACCTAAACTAGTATACGGTTTTGTTCTGATCTACAGAGATGTAATTTAAAACTCTTTTGTAACAATAGAAAGTAGGTGATTTCCTTGAAGAAAAAAAAATAAAAATGGATTTTGTCCTTCTTTCTGGCATTCCCCGCCAAGTCACTTCCAGAGCAGGTAATGGACTCTATAAATAAGACTGTAATCACTATTTTAGAACTTAAATCTATCTCATAATCTTCAAATTAAGTTCATCCTTTATAATATACATTCATGATCGTATAAAACCCATCTTAGTTATTACAGGTTTAAGGTCAAGACTCAATGTATACTGAATCTCAAAACCAATTGAGCACCATAATTGATAAGAGAAAAAGAAGTTGTTGCCTTTACTGAAAATTTATATTAATAACTTTCTAGATACATAGCAAAGCTATTCATTGGGAAATTTCTGTGCTTGTAGGGAGAACAAAAAACAAGGAGAGCAAAGAGAGGAGGAGTGGGAGGAGGGAGACAGACAAGGGAAGGAGGCCAAGAAGACCAACAACCAAGACAACCATTCTCTCCCTTTATAACTTCATGACATCGATGAGGATTTAGAAGTTCCTTTAGCAAACAAAAGAACTAAATTAAAGACATTTCCTTATCCAATGGTTAGATAGGAAAATGCAAATAATGAATTCCAAAATGTTGACTTATAAATCCATGTGCCTCTGAAGAGTTCTGTTTTCCTTAATAATCAAATAAATGGAAAACCAAATTAAAACTCTTACATAGAGGAAATGTGAACATTCATAAGCTTTATTAGAATTTCAAAAGCTTTTGGTTTTTAATAATTAATGTTATTCCTTTTCGTTTTTTATAATTCTGAATTTAATCATATTTTAATGTCTTAAAACATGATGACTATGTGGAAACTAAAGAAACAGAAAACACTCATAATTCTCTTTAAATATTTGTGGGAAGATTTAGAGTTTTCAAAAAATGTAATATTTTTTATCCCAACTAGCTGTAGAACACTAGCTGTAGAACACGTATTTGTGCTAACACAATGGTTATGAAGTCTCAAAATCAGAGAAGAATATAGAACATTTGCTTAATTGAGGAGTATAAAATTTAACTTGGACAAAAAGACTAACTAGATTGTTAACCAGTTAACTACTTATTATTAAACTATTAAAGTAAAAGTATGTTTCAATTTCTCTACTTATTAATGTGCAGACATATTTAAAATATAAACTTTCACCTTTCAGGGAAAAGAAATATTCAAGGATATCACAAATAAGTTTGCCTTAAAGTATTGCCACAAATTAATCCCAATAAATTAGTCAATCTGGCAAAAGAAATAGAGGCATTAATTATTTAGTCAATATTTATTTCTCCAGCACATATTATTTAATACTTGTCTGCTATGTGAGCAAACTTTGAATCAGGGAACAAGACATTTGGAGTCCAGCTTCCTTGCCAAAAACGATCAAAACATACAAAAGGTGAAAAAGGTAATGAAACTTTCTTGTGGAAGAACAGTTTTGCACATATGTGTATTTCAGTAGTACATTCTGGAATTTATATATACATTGATATTCGTAAACTCAATTCTATCTTCTCATTAACCTGTATGTCTTTGGGGGCCTTTTGGATTACTTGTTTTTATCTGGAAATCTTTCTCTGTATTTTTAGAGGTGTTTACCTATGCCTTTGATTTTCATTAATTACAACTAAGTCTTGAGAAACACCAGCCTGAAGACTTCCTAATATCCAAAACAAAAACAACCTTGAATCATTTTGGGAGGGGGGATGCTTTTATAAAAGCAGAATTCATGCCAGGTGTGGTGGCACATGCCTTCAATCCCAGTACTTGGGAGGCTGAAACAAGAGAATCTCAGCAACTTAGTGAGACTGTTTCAAAATAAAAATAAAATAGGTCTGGGGGTGTAGCTCAGAGGGAGAATGCCCTAGGTTCAATCCCTAGTACAAAAAAAAAAAAAATACAGACTTCAAATAAGACTGAAAGGAATACAGAATTCCAAATGACATTAAATTATCTTAAAAACATATCACCTATTGAATTCTTTCAGTGTGCTAGTTGGTAACAGAACATATTTCAAATTCCAGGGCAGCAGGACAGTGAACGAACACCAGGAAGAGAGTAGAAACCCCAAAATACACATTATCCAATGGGCCCTCACGATGTAGCCTCCAGAGTAGCTAAAACCACAGTACTGAGGTCCCTGTGTGGTTCTGGTTCTCCAGTGCCTTTGGAATTAATTAGGAAGGTTTTCCAATTAAAAAATAAGTTCACTTATTCTTTTTTTTTTTTTGCGGTACCGAGGATTGAACCCAGGGGCGTTCTACCTCTGAGCTACACCCCCCAGCCCTGTTTTTTTTATCCTTTATTTTGAAACCGGGTCTCACGAAGTTGCGGAGGGCCTCACTAATTAGCTGAGGCTGGCCGCGAACCCGGATCCTCCGGTCTCTGCCTCCCAAGTACTGGGATTACAAGCGTGCGCCACCACACCCGGCCTCACTTATTCTTAAAGCAGACATCAAAATAACCTAATGCATGCACTTTCATAATGTCTTGTTTTATTCAATAAATATTTATTATCTATCATTTTGCCAAGCACTGGGAATAGAGTTAAGGTAATAAACTCCTTAAAGACTAGTGAGGGATCAAATTCAGTAATAGACTATCAGAACATCATTCTTTAAATATAAAACTGGAGGCAAACCAAGGTTTTCATGAGAATACTTAGGACTGGCATCTCACCCAGGCTGAGGATCAGACATATCAAAAGAGTTTTGTGATTCGAGTTCTATGGTTTCCTTATTTCCTTATTTTAAGTGAGAAAATTAAAACGCAAAGTGATTTCTTCCAAAAACTCACTTCCATGCTGGATAATATTGTTGTTCCTGGCTCATTGGCAGTAGCGGGCAACAGGCTCCTCTCTGCCAACTGGCCAGGATGGTCTGAAGAAACAGGAGTACTTCCTCAAACCCATAAGTACTATTTTAATTTCCTTACCATGTCTTCCCTTGCCTGAGGGTAAACAAGGGCACTTTTGTTTCTAAGTCAACTGGTTGCCCACAGTAGGTCCTCGGAAGCAGAGGGTGCGGCTCATCAGTGGAGCTGGCCAGCCTTCCAGAAGCCAGGACGGCGGCACAAGGTAACACAGGGAGGGATGGTTTGTTGCTGATGACTAACTCTGGCAACACCAGGATAAACTATAAATGTATTTTTCCAAGTCCAATTTCACAGGATTTTTTCAAATTTAGATACAGAATTCTGGATTGCACTGCCTTGACATTTTAGGTAGTCAAAAAAGGAAAAAAACTTGTAAGTTGTACAATGTCTAGTTTAAAAGAAGCTGAGTTTAATTCATATATTAGGTAGCTTATAATTTAGTAAATACTAGAAAGAAGTAAATATCAAATACCTGCACTAGAAGTTCACTTTTATTTTATATTTAGAAAATCAATCATACCCATTTTTTTTGTACTATGGATTGAACCCACAGGCATTCTACCTCCAAGTGCCCCCACCTTCTTGGTTTTTTTTTTTTTTAAACGGGGTCTTGATAAATTGCTGAGGCTGGCCTCAAACTTGTGATCCTCCTGTCTCAGCCTCCCAAGTACTGGGATTACAGGTGTGGGCCACCATCTCCAGCTCATACCCATTTTTATAGATCCCCTCAGTACTTCTCAAGAGTCTACTTGGTGTATGCTTGGTTACATTGCATGCCAAAAAGATACAAAAGTAAAAGACATACAATCTACTCCAGAAGTGTTTTAGTTCAGAATATATAGGGGAAGTATGTAAAAATCTTACTTTTAACTACTTCCCAAATGCAAAGTATTTCCATACAGTTATTTCTTAATGTCTGTAATTAGTAAAGGCAACAAGTAGTTTATAGAAAATACTAGGTTTGAAGAATTGTGTATAAGAAATTTTGTAGAAGGTGGAGATGCTGGCAACAGGGAAGACCAGATCAACAGGTCTTAGTTCATTAGAAGGATGAACTAAGGTGTCTACCATGGTACTTTTTTAATCTGGCCAGTTAACTAATAGCCTGCTCTTGAATTGAAAAGTGAGAGAGAGAGAAATCTGAAAATATGATGTCACTATAAGCTGAAATTGCCCCAGGAGGGGTGAACAGAAGTGGCTTCTTCAGCAAGTCTTGAAAAATGTAAGGACTTTGAGATGGTGGAGATGAGGAAGACTCTGAAGGAGATAGGAAACTGTGTACAAGAGCTGTGGACACAATGGAAAACATGCCATACATGTAGGATGGAGAGGAGATGGTTTAATTTACAGAAAAAAGAGGTGATGGGAGTTCTTGTTAGAAGTCATACTTCTTCCTTTAGTAAGGGCTTTATGATTTGCCAAATAAAATATGTGTACTCTTTTCTCTGTGCCTGGATTTCACCTCGTCCATACACCCAGCAAAGTACCTGTAACTTTCTATTGCACTTATTTGTTTATTTGCATGTAAACTCAACTGGGCTGAAAATATTTAATTTATCTGTATATCATGAATGTAGAATAGGGCCAGGTTTGTGGAAGACATGCAATAAATGCTTGTTGAATAAGTGAAGCTAATAAATAGTAGAATGTGTAAGTGGTTTCCTAACATTGATCTAACAATGGAGTTAAAGAAATATTGTATGGAGATGAAGCCAAAGACCACGATTTAAAATGTTATACTGGAGTTAGGAGAATTGGTAGTTCTAGGAATGAACAGAAAACCCCCTGAGACAATAGGTAGAAAATATGTAATATGCAGAGATTAATTACTAGGAGAAGGGTAAATTATTAGAAAAATTAAAAAATAACTTCAGAGTTTCAGGAATGATTGGGAGAAGTAACATTTATTGGGTACTGTTAGAGATTAAATTGTATCCACCAATGCTGAAGTCCTAACTGTCCTAACTCCCAGCATTTCAGAATGAGGCCTCATTTGGAAATAAGGTCATTGAAGATATAATTGGTTAAGATGATATCATACTGAAGTATGGTGGGCCCTTAATCCAATGACTGGTATCTTTATCAGGACAGAAGAGACCCAGAGACCAAGACATACATTTTTTCTATTTTAAGTCTACTCATTTGTGGCATCTTCTTATAGAATATCCCTAGGAAACTAGCAAATACTCAGAGCATAGTAGCATGGTCTAGACATTGGATGAAATAAAAGTTTCAGGAAGAAAAACAAATCTGATTATAAAAGTCCTAAACCCTATTTAAGGCATATTTAAGTGTATATTAAGGAGGAAAAGCTCAATAAAAATATTAATAGCTACTATTTACTGTATTCTAAGAGTTACACTAAATGCCTTAGGAAAGCTTTAATCCTAATAACCATCCTGGTGGAGGCAAGATCACAGTCAGGGAAAGGTAGAGCCAATAGTAACAGCCACGCCCACCCAACCCTTACACTCTACCCTTGACAACCAGATAATTACTTTAGAGAGAGATTAAAGAAAAGACTCTTTTGCATAGATAAAATTTTTGAAGTCACATGCTGTGTGGATTTTGAATAAGTGAAAGCCATAGAAGGGTGTAGACCAAGAAGAGTATGGATTAATTTCAAAGAAAAACAACAACAAGCTAAAGCATAGTTTACTTTAGAGATAAGAAAAGGGAGAGATTAGGATGTTTTTTTCTTTAAATGAATTTGTTATCAAAGAAAAGCAACTGAGATATACTAAGAATGTGAATGCCATTCTTTCTATCCAGCTCCTAACTCTTACAGGTCAATATTTCATTTCCTGGACCTTTGCCTGTGCAGCCACCAAATGTTATCCTCCTCAAATCCGGTGATGATTTCCCAAGCTTTCCTGAGGGCTTGCAGGATATTGATGGGGGAAACCATCTCCAGGACATGAATAAGCCTTCAGGCATTTTAATGAGTATGCATAGTAAATGATTGCATACCAACTATTATTTTGTTCTTTTTTAGATTAGTTTAGAGAGCAGAGGAAATGAAAATTTCCCCCAGAATATTCAGCTTACCTTGCATAAACATAACTCCTTTCATAGCAAACAATATGTGTTATGCTTTCTATTTTATTTTAACTAAGCAGGTGATACTGAAAAACAGCCATTAAGGGGAAATTCAGTAAAATTTAACATTAAAAAATATAATTTAAGCCGGGCATGGTGGCGCACGCTTGTAATCCCAGTACTTGAAAGGCTGAGACCAGAGGATCCAGGTTCACGGCCAGCCTCAGCTACTTAGTGAGGCCCTCCGCAACTTCGTGAGACCCGGTTTCAAAATAAAGTATAAAAAATAGGGCTGGGGGTGTAGCTCGGAGGTAAAACAACCCTGGGTTCAATGCCCGGTACATCAAAATATATATATATATTATATATATATAACTTAAAACAAACCATTGACTACCTTATTTTTAAATTACATCATATTCAAGTCTCTATTTTCTTTCATTTTTCAGTAGTCTTAACTAGCCTATATAAGTTCTCAGCTGTGTTTTTTTTAATATTTCCTAAGAAATTTGAAAATAGAAACTTCATCCAAGGACCAAGTTATGACTTTAACGTTTTCTTGTTTAGTAATAAAATGAAATGATGGAATAAATAGTAACATTTTGTTTTATAATAACAAAAGGGAACATGTGATATAATAAATAACTAAACCTGATCATTTGAATACAAATATTAGGGAAGATAATTAGGTAAACTTGAATATTCTTATGACATTATTGGAATTAAAAATGACTAAGAGTTCTTTAGTGAAATTTTACTGGCTAACTGTCAAGTATAAAGAATGATGGGATTTATTATGAGTTCAACCAAAGTTTTTATGACTGGACTATATTATCAAATGCGACAAAAAATGTACTGGATACAAAAAGAAGCTTAAGTTATGGCTCCACAAACCTCTGATGTTGTAGAGCAGGAATAAAACCATGTGCAACATCTGGGTTGCCAAGCAAAGCAGCAGGTTTAAAGGTATTATCTCATGTGTACATTTACCAATGACCTATCTGGGAGTTAGGAATTCTAAGAAATAGACAGTTATTCTCCGTATTCATGCCAAATTGCATGTATAGCAGTATACCCAGATTTAACCTTATTCTAATCAAATTAAAAGAAAGTTGCTTATCCCTATGGAATCTGTGCTTTGGATACCTTGAACTGTACACTGAAGGACAAGATTAGCCAGAACTTAAAAGAATAGAAAATAATTTTATGCCAGCCCATCTATAATGAATTACAAACTCCACTATTTGTAGTTTTCTAAAGAGTCAGAAACTTAAAAATTATTTTTTAGAAACTAGATTATACTTAAGTTTATTGGGGATTAATTTAGCGTATTGATCATTATTTATCTTGAATTAAAATGAACAGAAGTAGGAAAGTAAAAAAGCCAAAATGGGATGATAAGATAGCCAAACGTTATGTTATCTAAAAGTCAGTATATGTGACTGCTTTACAATGGCAATATCTTCTGTAATGGAAAGAGATTTGGGGAAATTTCCATCAGTTATAATTATTCACACCAAATTAATATTTTCTATTTTAAAATATCATTAGAGCCGGGCGTGGTGGCGCACGCTTGTAATCCCAGTACTTTGGGAGGTGGAGAATGGAGGATCTGGGTTCGCGGCCAGCCTCAGCTCTCTCTCTCTCTCTCTCTCTCTCTCTCTCTCTCCCTGTCTCTCTCTCCCTGTCTCTCTCTCTCTCCCTGTCTCTTTCTCTCTCCTTAGTGAGGCCCTCCGCAACTTCTTGAGACCCGGTTTCAAAATAAAGTATAAAAAGTAGGGCCGGGGGCGTAGCACGGGTAAAACGCCCCTGGGTTCAATCCCCGGTACTGCAAAAAATAAATAAATAAATAAATAAATAAATAAATAAA